>JAJOZX010005088.1:152500-344002 GCA_023014485.1 Bathynomus jamesi | reverse complement strand
CTTGTCCTCTGAGTCTGTTGTGGTTCTTGGTCGCCCTGACCTTTTTCTGTCCTTATTTGACCAGTTTCTTCGTACCGTTTAATGGCACACCGCATTCACAGAAACTTTAATTTTTTTGCAATTTGCCTCAGTGATTGACCTCATTCTCGAAGTTACAATCGACTGTCTTTTTTCTGTTATTACTGAGCTTGGCACCCAGTTTTGCTTTTGAAAACAACTATACCTTAACCCTTTAAGGACTAGTCCGCAGCATATGCGGTCACTCTTGTTACCAGAACGTATAGGTTTTATTGTTATTCAAAACTAAATATTTCAGTAACTAGTCACTGAAATGATGCACACTTTGGGTTCCTTTCTCAACACTAAATGACTCTATATATAAACATGTAGAAACATTATAGAAACGAGCATTGTATGCAATTTATATTATTATTTCTGGTGGACCTTAAGTACCATCCGTCGTTAAAGGGTTAAACTACACAGTTAGCTCCTCTGCAAGGATTTTATATGTAAAGACCTGCAGCGCGTGTTAATAACTGAACGCATGTATTAATATTCCTAAAGAACACAACTACCCAGTAAGACTTTTTAAACTGTTTTTGGACCTTCGTGCAGAGCTAATGCATAATTTAATTGCATGCTAGACGTAAATTAATACATTTTGAAGGCTATTTTGAAGAAGCTTCGTGTTACAACACACTGCATAGGCAGATGCACTGAGCATACAATATGTATGTCAGGTAAACAATTCATCTCTAGTACCTTTTACGTTTTACATTTGAAGTTTTTATATATGAGCTAAGCAGCAAAACATTGGAAATTAATAGGTGTACTTAAACTTTTGACTGGTAGTGTATATAATATACCCAATGGAAAATATATTAATTATTAATTAATTACAACAACGTGCTTTGAACTGAAGGAAGAAAGCTTTAAACATCTATGGTATTCCATGTAAATAAATGTATTTCCCATTAAGTATAGATTTTTCGGACACCCCTGCATATATATGTCTATATATATATTGGAAAATGGTAAGGTCTATTGAAATGTCTTCGTAAAAAGGATTTTTATTTGTTGTAAAAAAGTTGAAATTCTAAAGAATCCAATGTTCAAAACAACTTTTATTATTGAAAAAAGTTAAGGGGTATATATATATATATATTTTTTTTTTATTGGGGTTGTTTAACCTTCGCAACACCTAAGATCATATGACGGAGGGGACCTACAGCTTTACGTGGGATCCGAACCACGGGGTACATAATCTGGGCGTAGAGGACGGTCTCCCACCCAACTACTACCACACCCAATGTCGCTTAACTTCGTTGATCTCCGGAAGCGGTGTTACGACATTGGCCACGACTAGCCCATATCTATATATATATATTAGGGTGTCTCTTATTGGGTAGTCAAAAATTGAAATGTTGAATTATTTTATCTGCGCCCCCTAAAATAGTTCCATTTAGCATAAAAACTAAAACTTGAAAGTTTGACACAAATTGGCTCATATTTAGGGGTCGCCCCCGGCTAATAAAAATGGTGACCATGGCATAATAGCTCCTGACATATGATTATGCTCATTATACACATAATTCCTTCCTTCTTTTTTTAGTTTGATTCGTTTTTATAAGTATAGGCCTTCTTATTTATCATTGATCCTTTTCTAACCTATCCTTGATGTTGTTATAATCCATCCTTTGGTCCTCAATCCTTCTTTATCCCAATCCTTTTTCTCCTATCCAAAATCCTTCCTGGCTCTTTTTTTATATACAATCAGCAATGAAGCATTGCTACAAAAAAAAACCATTAGTTTATTATATAGAGATAAATTCAAAATGCCAGTGCTATTTACATACTTTAATTACTTTAATTAGCATTATTTCCTTATACAACATTTATTTAATATACAATGATTATACAATATGGTGTATTTTAAGGTGCGACCTCATTGATGGTTATTTTTTGAGAAGAACAGTTTTTGATGGAACTGGGTGACTCTGGCGGTGTTTTGCAACAATTTGGAGCAGGAACTGGAGCTGCTCTTCCCCCACTGTCAATTTCTTATTCAGCTCTTGAACTAAAGCTACTGCACGTTCTGCCCGGTCATTTACAACAGATAGAGCTGCAACAATAGCTCTGGCCCTTAAATATTCACAGTTGGATGTCCAAGTGCTGGGTGCCTTGTTCAGAAATCCTTCTGGCAAATTCAGCTTAGTAAAGAATTCTCTAGTATTTCTTGTAACAAGTTGGTGTAGTCCTTCACCAGAGCAGAAGGTCGATTCAGGAATCCGAGGACGCTTGGGTGGTCTATCAGTGGACTCATCTTCTAATGCCTTTACCATGCGTTTCTTTACATCTGTAGTAATTCGCTCATCAAAGAAAGCAAGACCAACTGCTTCTTCAGACAGGTACCATAAGTGGTTAGAGAGCTTTTTTTTAGTTGCATCAGAAATCTTTTTGTTAGGATAATTAATCAATGACCTCATAAGGAGCCAGTCATTAAATGGGGTTTCAATAGGGAGTGAGGATGTTGTCCAAGCCTTCATATAGATGAGAACAGAAAAAAGGGAAAGATCTCGAATTCCTCGTTCTTCAGTCTTAGTCATCTTGAACTGGTTTCGAAAAAGCCACATCTTGATAGAATAGAGCGCTTTGGACATCCAGCGAGCTCGATGCATGGCACCTGGTGCACGAAACTTGATGCCTTTATTGGGGACACCTCCAAGAAAGATGATGGACAGATCCAAAAGTTCTTGATAGTCATCCCGTAGCATAGGTGCCTGGGATCTAGCAAACTGAATTAGTTCAGTTTTAGACTGGATAATTGCTTCTTTAGTAATCGTGTCTGTCTCACCTGTTTGGAACTGGCTTTGATCAACAGAAGTCCAATTGTCACGAAAACGCTTAAAGATCAATATCTCTGGACCAGTTGATGTAGATCCCAATGTTGCTTCAAATGCAGCTCCCAACAATAAATCTAAAACATGGTGTCTACAAGGCAAGTACAAAACATCATGTCCCAATTTTGCTTCGATGAGAGCACAGGCTCCACTATATTGACCCGTGTTTGAAGCTGTTGTATCGAAACAAATTGCTTTTACTCTCTCTGTAATTCCCCATTCATTCAGGCAGTTAAAGACGGCTTCAGCTTGTGCTTCTCCAGTTGAGTTTGGGATTTTGGGGACACCAAGCAGCTGTTCAACACCAGGTCCTGACACAAGTACTGGGAGACGATCAATGTGCTTGTGCGAGGTGAGGTCCTCCATCATCTTGCCATCCCAGTGGACTGTCATAGAACATTCTCCATGGAAATGCTCCTTAAGTTCTTTAGCATGACGAGCTCGGTTCTTATTTCGAAGGCGATGGATAGAATGTTGGTTTATGTTGTAATCTGAAGCGTCCAAACCAAAGCTTTTAGCTGCCTCTGCGAGGATAAATGTTGCCTTTCTAGAGGAAATTTGTGTACGATCCAGGGCAGCAGACATCTGAATAGTCATGATGTTTTTCATGCCTCGTTTTTTCTTAGATTTTGGTAAAGCACAAGCTCCTTTGGGCTCCTCCTCCTCATTCTCACTTTCATCAGTGTTGCTGGAAGATGTGGAAGAAGCCAGTACAACTTGACTAGTAGACGCCTCCATCAAAGATTCTGACTTTCTTTTTCTCTCTGCCTCAGCTTCCAACCGTTTGACTGCATTTTTTGTGCGGTGAAGATGTACAGTGTCCACACCACCGATTGAGCCAGGACGACCTTTTTGTCTTTGCAGTTGAAGGAACTCCCAGTCCTCACGATTCTTGATCAGCTTCTCAGCGTCTCCATGGGCGATGTCAAAGAGATCTTCCAATCGCTCTACAAAATCAGCCTCCTTGGTTTTATGGCTCTGGCTTGTTCTGGAAGCATGCTTCTTTAAGCAAGTCCATTCGTTAAAGAAATTCTCTAACTTCTTCATGGCACGAGGTTCCTGCTGAGTAGGAATATTGGCCTTATCCCAGATAACTATTGTGGCTCGAATAGATTGACGCAGAGCATCGCGGATTGTCATGTTTTTCTCTCTGTGGAGGTGCATAAAATAACCAAAAGCTTGCCTATATGGGGGCAGCTTTGAGCCTTTAATATCATCTACTGTAGATCCGAGCAAATAGAATGGTCTTCTTGTATTCATCTGCAAAATAAGAAAACAAAATATTAATGTAGTGTTATGGTTTTGTAGAGCAGGGCTAAATCACTGTTTTGACTTTTTTAAATTACAAAAAAAAAAAAATTTGGTAGACATAAAGTTAATTTGGTCTATTTTATAAATCTAACGTATTTTTCTCAATTATTATTCCTATTATTTTTTAATCTAAGAAACAAGGAATAAATATTTTTGTAGTAGAAATTTATATTTTGCTATTTTATTGGAAATAGAAACAGTGGCGTCACTAGGGTTGGTGTCACCCAGTGCGGTAACTCATGGTGTCACCCCCCCCCATGGACCTCCTCCCGTACCAGACCATACAGAATCCTTAGTAATGTTTTTTGTACTAATGTTACTCGTAAATCGTAATTCCCGTATATCACTGAATGTAATGGCAATAGTAGTGACATAAACAACTAGCAAAATTAAAATTACTCCTTTAAATTACAATATCATACGCACAGCCTAAATGTATTTACATTTACATAGTTTCATGTGGTTAAAGTGAAAATTCGGTAAGAAAACAATAGAATTCGAAGTAAAAACGTTTAAGAACTACATCAAAATTATGTTCATTTTAACGTTAAACTTTACCGTTACATGAGATACATTAATGGATTAGGTTTGCATAATCAATAACGGCCCAAATAATGTAGAAGTTGTAGACAAATGCATATGGAAATATACTCATAAATTTGAGGCTGCAACATCATAAAGACAGAGGCTGCAACAACTGAGCGGAAGCCTTTTTTATTTTTCTCCTTCTTTTCCTTTAATTACTACTTCATTCTCAAAAAAGTTATTGATATAGGTTCACAAATACTAATTACCACAATATTGTAGCTAAAACAACAGAAAATTTGACAAAATCAGCGACTATAAAAACACCAGCAGCAACGAAAACAACAGCGCGTGCTTGTAGAGCGTGCAGACGAAACCACGTGATTCGAAGCGTCATTGTAATTGGGTAATAATGACAGCTCTGACCGGAGCGCATTAGAAGGTTCAAAAAGTAAATTAGCATAGAGTTTTAGCCTTGTAGGTATATTGATACATGTAAGCTGGGCTTACGAAAAATGTTTTTGTTGTTATAACTAACTACAGGGATATTTTTATAAAAAATAATAAATTTCTGCTCAAACACTGCACAAAAACCCCCCGCACCCCTCTAGTGACGCCACTGATAGAAACACAGATCATGAAACACATGTCAGGTAAAATTTCCATTGAACTAAATTAAATTCTTTGTGACAAATAGCAACATTGTTTAAAACTTCATAATATGTGTATAAGAGCATAAATTCTAATTTTTTCATTAAATTCATTAAATTTTTTTCAAACACTAATAACAAAATCAGTATAAATAATTGTGAAAAATATAAATAACATACTGGGTGATCCAGATAAATGGGACCCATAAAAAAAAGCCAAATATTCTTAATATTTAATTCCTTTCATAAAAACTATATATCATTCGAAAGAGTAGAGTTACAAGTTTATTATGAAATATTTATTTTTAAAAATGACTCCTTTCAAATGTGCTCCATTAGTTGCCAAGCATTCCAGTGTTCTCGCTTGTAAGTTCTGCATCACTTTTGCAAGAGTGTGCGGTGGTATGGCCTGTATCTCATTTGTGATGGCGGCCTTCAATTCTTGCAAGGTCGTTGGGTTATTTCTGTAGACCCTACTCTTTAAATATCCCCAGAGATAATAATCTAAGGGAGAAAAATCCGGAGACCTTGCGGCCATTCAACGTCTCCAAATCTTGAGATTAACTCGCCTGGAAACGTTTGACGCAAAACTGCCATGCAGTTCCTCGTGGTATGGCAGGTAGCTCCGTCTTGTTGGAAACAGTGGTTTTCTAGACAAAGATCTCTTAATTTAGGAATAAGGAAATCGGTCAACATTTTTTCGTAGCGATCACCATTTACAGTGACCGTGTTTCCGGTGGAATCCTCGAAAAAGTACGGCCCTATGATCTGAGATGCAGTAAGACCACACCAAACAGTTACACGCTGACTATGCAACGGGACTTCGTTAATATTCAATGGATTTTCTGTTGCCCAGAAACGACAATTTTGTTTGTTTACAGTTCCATTCAAGTGAAAATGGGCTTCGTCTGACATAATCAAAGTTGCTAGAAAATTGGTGGTGTCATTTACCTTCTGTTGGATCCATTGACAGAATTGTCGTCTTCGTGCGAAATCTCCATCGTTTAGTTGTTGCACTGTTTGAATTTTATATGGAAAGAGCATTAAATTTTGCTTGAATATACGGTGTGTTGTTCCATATCCAACTCTTAACAGCTGAGAAGCACGTCTGATGCTTATGTTAGGATTATCCTGTACAATTTCATGAGTTCTGTTAATGATCTCTTCTATCCTTGCTGTGCGCACTCTTCCAGTTGGTTTTCTTTTTCCAATGCTGCCAGTTAGGGAAAGATTTCTGACACACCGACGGATTACTTTCTTAGAAGGTGATTTTGACATCTGAAAATTTGTCTTGAAAGATCTTTGAGCTGGAACTACACTTCTTCCATGCTCATAATATTGCTCAGTTATGAAACGCAGCTGTTCCACAGTCCATGCAGTCATCTTGAAGGGTTAGTTTTAACTAACACTTTTATTTTGTTTTGTATCTTATCTTGTCTTGTATTGTCAAAACCTATACAATCCTGTACAAACTTGTAACTATCCTCTTTCGAATGATGCGTATGATTTTATAAAAGGACTTATACTTTAAGAGTTACAGGGGTTTCTTTTGGGTCCCATTTCTCTGGATCACCCTTTAGTTTATTATCTGATAATAGCAAAAAAGAAGTATAGTGATACACAGTTACACACCTTTTACTTATGACAGCAGAACACTGAATGATGACAAATAAACAATTGCAACATAATCTGGAGCATTCTTGATGAAACATGTTTAAACAGGTTGATCTTGTCTTATCAAGCAATATTTTCAGCTACAAACTTGACAATTATCTCTAATATATTCATTTAATTCAATTCATCATATGATGATTAATTAATTAAAAACATATGTTTAGTATACTTGACAACTGCTAGTAATTTCAAATATTAATTGCATAAATAATAGCTATATTTTATGAACTTTAATAAGCGGGGGCGACCTCTAAACATTGTTCAATCCAAAAAACGTTTTATATGTGATGTTTTTCCAACCAATGGAACTGGTTGAGGGGGCGCAACCTAAAAAGATCAACACTTCGAAAATAAGAGACACCCTAATATATATATATATATATATATATATATATATATATATATACATAACACACACACACACACACACACACACACACACACAACCCTTTAACTTTTTCAATAATATATATATATATATATATATATTATATATGTATATATATATATATATTAGGGTCACCCTTAGTATATATAGTATAGAAAAATGAAGTTGGATATTTGTTCAACCCCCCACCCTCAAATTTGTTCAGTTCGTAGTAAAAACCCACGTGTATAAAGTATTTTTGAAATCCAAGAATATTTAGAGTCGCCCTTGTCCATTGAAGTTTACTCAGGCCAGAGCTTTCCAAACTTTCACGTTGGCGACACACTAATTAATTTTTGTTATCAATATCAGATAATTTTTCAGTAGGTGGTTTATCTTGTAGCCGATTTTGTTGATACAAAAATCAAAATTTTCAAAATACAAAAAAATTGAAAATAATTAACTAAATTTGGCGACACACCTGGGAGGTATTGGCGACACACAGTTTGGAAAGCTCTGACTCAGGCAGCCAGGTCCCCCTTCTTCAACAAGAAGTATTAGCCGCTCGGTGGCGGAGTTCTCGTGAAAGCCTACTCTACTCATTGTTGCCTGGTTCGAGGTGCAAGTGTTATCTTCTTGCAGTCCGGGAACTGCCGCCTGTGATCAACGACAACTTGGAGGAGGAATTGCAGCTGCTCCTCTCCACGAGTCAACTTCTTGTTGAATTCTTGGATGAGAGCTACTCCTCTCTCTGTTCGGTCGTTGACCACGGCGAAGCTTTCAACGACCCGCAGAGGTTTCTTGAAGGAGTCCTCCGCCGGCCAACTTTCCGGATCTTTGTGAAGGAATTCATCCGGAAGCTGGAGGCGAGTGAAGAGGGTCTTGGTGTTCCTCGTCACAAATTGCTCAAGGCCCTTCTTTCTCATCGACGAAGGCACTCAAGGCGACTCTCGGACGCTTCGGCGGATGGTCGACGGCATCTTCGTCCAAGGCTTCGACCATGAGTTTCTTCATAGCTAAAGGTACTCTGTCGTCAAAGAAGGCCATCTCCACGAGCTCCTCCGACAGGTACCAGAGGTGGTGGGAAAGCTTCTTGCTGGTGGCGGTGGAAATCTCTCGATGTAGGTAACGCATCAGCTTCTTCATGAGATGGAAGTCGTTCCAGGGGGCTCCCACCTGCCTGAGGAACCGCGAGATCACGTACTCCTCTCTCCTCCGATGGTGTCATCCGGAACTGCTCCGGAAGAGCCACATTTTGATCCCGTATAGCACCTTCGCCATCCATCGAGCGCGATGCATTGCTCCGGGAGCTGTGAACTTGATTCCACGCTCTGGTGTGCCTCCAAGGAAGATTGTGCTGAGCTCGAGGAACTCCCGGTAATCGTCGCGAACATGAACCGTTTGTCTTCTTGAGAAATCGAGCAGTTGTCCCGCGAAGATGCCACTGAGCTCTCCACAGAGGGATCAGTTGAAGCTGGCTTGAACTTGTCTTGAGCAATGAACTGCCAGTGACCCATGAACCTTTTGTACAGGAGTATCTCAGGTCCCGTCGACGATCCCCCGATGGTTGTCTTGAAAGCGGCTCCAATCACAAGTTCCAACACATGGTGCCGACAGGCAAAGAACAGAAGATCTCTGCCAAGTTTCTCCTCGATGAGAGCACAGGCGCCAGACTGATGACCTGTGTTCGAAGCTTAACGCCTGAACCCCGTCGTCGATCTTCCAGTCTTCGAGACACTTGACGACGGCCGCTGCTTGCGCCTCTCCAGTTCCGGATGGAAGCTTTGGAACACCCAAGAGTTGCTCAACTCCGAGGCCAGACACGAGGACAGGCAAGCGATCAACATGTTCTCGGGATGTCAGATCCTCCATGAGCTTACCATCCCAGAACGGTAAGCGGGACGTCGGTGGAGAACTCCTCCTTCAAACTTTTCGACTGGGCCGGCCGAACGATGGCGAGCCCTTTCTCTGTGGATGGAGTTCCGATTAATGTTCAAATCGATGACATCATGGCCAAGGCTTTCAGCGGCCTCGGTAAGAACGTAGGTCGCATTTCTGGAGGAGATCTGCGTCCGGTCTGGGGCAGCAGCCAGTTGGTGTCATAATATTCTTCTTGGCTCTCTTTTGGAGCAGACGCAGCGGCAGCGGCAGCACCCCCAACCGCACCTTCCTTCTCCCGGTCATCATCCGTCTCCTCTGCCGCACTTGACGATGATGATGATGTCAGCACCGCTCGGCTGGTTGAAACTTCCTGCTCCTCCTGTGCCCTCTTCCGTTGTCTGGCCTCCTGCTCTGACCTCTTCCGGAATTCCTCGTCCTTCCGGGCCTGTACCATATCCACAGAACCGATGCAGCCTGGCCTCCCCTTCTGTCGCTGGGCCAGAAGGAAAGCCCGGTCCTCAGGATTCTTCATCAGGACCAGCGCATTCGCATGAGCGATGTCAAAGAGATCTTCCAAGCGCTCTTGAAATTCATGTTTCTTCCGCTTGTGGGATGCACTGGTCCTGGTCTGATGTTTTTTTCAGAGCCTTCCACTCCTCGAAGACCGCCTCCAGCTTCTTGATACAATGCTGGTCAGCTCGCGTTGGGATGCTGGCTTTATCCCATAACGCCTTGATGGCCTCTACTGTTTCGCGACTGGCGTCCCGGGTAGTCTTTTTCTTCTCCAAATGGAGGAAGGGGAAATGCCCAAAAGCTTGCTGATATGATGGCAATTTAGCGCCCTTGATTTCCGGTTCAACAGAACGGATCAAATACAACTTTTCTCGATTCCATCCTGAGGAAAGAAAAAAAGGAGTGTTAGATACAACTTACATGTATAAATTGTATATGTACAAACTTCCTGTATAATAGTAAAACTTCAACTCACGAGGGCGACCTCTAAATATTCTTGGATTTCAAAAATATTTAGCACGCCTGGTTTTTCCTAGGAACTGCACAAATTGGGTGGTTAGAGAAACAAATTTCCAAATTTCATTTTTAAGGGCCACACTAATATATATATATATATATATATATATATATATATATATATATATATATATATGAAAGAAGAGATATCTTTACTATAATAAATTAGGGAGAATGTCAGTTTTATTCTTTCATTAAGAGATTTTTTCCTTTACGTATTCAAACTTCAATTTACTCTTTCTTCTCTTTATCTCTATCTGCAGCTATCTATTTGTCATTATCTATCTATCTATCTGTGGGTGTGTGTGAGTATTACACACACACACACACCACTTTCTTTGCCATTTAATCAAGAATTGATGTAGCTTTAATTTGAGTAAAAACTTTAGATTCACCCCCACAATTTTGAACTTGGGAAAGCGATTCTCGTCCAAGTTCTTTAGACTTTGATTTCCTTCGTAAGTCGCCATGGAGACGCCCTTTATGACGTCATTCACTTTAAAAATGACGTTACTACTGCGTTAATACTACAGGGCGTCCCAAAAAAATGTACACACACTTTAACAGCTGATAGCTCAATTGATGTTTCTTTCTTTCCAAGTTAAACCCATTAGAATTAATAATGGCAGTCAGACTAAGCTTTGAACAAAGGAAATTCATTCTAAAATGCTACTGGAAGTGTGAAAACGCAGTTGAAGTGCAAAGACAGTTTAGGAGGGAGTTTCAAACAGATCCACCAACGCGACTTACCATCACTCGAATTAGAGATAAGTTTGAAGCCGATGGAACTGTTCAGAATGTCCACAAGAAGCGTTCCGGAAGACCACGGACATCGACAAGCCCCACAAAGCAAGAAAGAGTACTGGAAACGTATCACAAAGTCCAAGAAAAGAAATCTTGCGGCAAGCGAGTCGTGAGGTAGGAATTTCAGATCGTCTGTCCAACGCATTTTGAAGCGCTGTCAATGGAAAAGTTACATTCCAAGATTAGTCCATGCTATTAATGAAGATGATGATGATCCGGACCGAAGAGTGGAGTATTGCGAGTGGTACTTGGCACGATGTGGATGTGGATTGGACGAAGGGGTTTCGTAGAATACCCTCCGCGTTCACCAGACCTCACACCACTAGACTTTTTTTTTATGGGGATACTTAAAAGACAAGTCTACGCTATAAAACCTGCAACAGTCGCTGAATTGAGAGCAGCCATTGAACGAGAATGCACACAAATACCAACGAAATGTTTCGTGATGTTTGCGATTCCATTGCTTCGCGTTATCAGCAGTGCTGGACCAGAACGGACGTCAGTTTGAAAACAGGCGTTGACAAAACAATTAATAATGTCTGTAGATTCTATTACATTTTGAAAATGAAATGTATTTTAATAAACACTGCCTTTATATTATTTAAAGTGTGTATACATTTTTTTGGGACGCCCTGTATATGGTGGATTTAGTTTTTGTCATCAATTGTTTGCTCTCTCGATGTTCATTCAATTATTTAGCCGCAAGATATCTTGCTTCGCTAAATTATGCACCTTCTGGGATCCTGACTCTGTTATTAGAACAGTGTCTCCAGGGGTAACACACACACACACACACACACCACACACACACACACACACACACACACCTTAAATAACTCAGTGATGCAGGGTTAAACGAGACTCAGAGGCGGATTTCCGCGGAAGGCATAAACTTCTTAAAGAATTCTTGATCTACTGTAGATGGTTTCTACCCAGCCAGCTGGTAAAATGGGTATGTTGGTGGGGTTGGCGTGTCAACCAGCATGGGAGGCAGACAGTTACTCTTTCGTTTACAGACGAGTTCGGATGAAGAGGTTTGTTTGCCGTTAACTCTGAAGAAGAAAAAGTTGACCGGGTTGTTACACACGCAGTATCATCGATGCTTTCGTGGTGCCACTAATATATATAAAAAATAATAATAATAATAATAATAATAATTACAATTGAAGTGTTCCATTATTTTCTTGTGTAAGCAGCGCGTGATTGGGAATATATGAGTGGACATTTTTTTCTTTGCAAAGAAATTTTTATAATAGATTGGAGGAAATAGACGCGGTGTTGATTGTATAAAAGGAAACACACAGAATATGTAAATAAGGGCGGTCTAAGTTGAATAAATCATTTAAGTTCTGTAGTGAGATAGTTTTATCTTTCCTGGTGGCAAGGAATAGCGAGGAGTTTATGGCCCAAGTGTTCCATTTACGCGCCTCTGATATAATATTTGTACACGGTCTGTACATTCAGTTGGTGGTGTGTACACAAATGTTCATGAGGTTGAAGAAAGACGTACATAGCTTGTCCTATAAATAAATTCATTATATGAAATGGGGGGGCCAATGTCGTAACACCGCTTCCCGGAGATCAGCGAAGTTAAGCGACATTGGGTCTGGGTAGTAGTTGGATGGGAGACCGTCCTCTGCGCCCAGATTATGTAGCGACCCGTGGTTCGGATCCCACGTAAAGCTCTGTAGGTCCCCTCCGTCATATGACCCTAGATGTTGCGAAGGAGGCTAAACAACCCCAATTAAAAAAAATATATATATACATAATTTGTAAGTAAATATACGAGTTAAAAATCTTTATAATGTATATAAAATAAGCGTTGAAGAATTCACCTTAGCATACCAACCAGGAAGCTGTTCGTTTTTCTGGTTTATCAGCAAACAAACCTCTTAACCAATCATTTATTTCTATGTATATATCCATTTAGAGTTTGTAGTTTGTAGAAGTAAAAATAATGGTGATGTATAGGTCTGCCTCGAAAAAATTTGGTGGTACGATAAATTTTCTGTGGTGCTACGGAGGAAAATAAATTTGGGAGCCCATGATTTAGTATTATAGAGAAATCCTTTTTATCTCTATGTGAAATATCACCTGATACTGACGTTTGGTATAGAGCACAACTCTAGTCCGTAACGGAGCGCAACGTATCTTTGTTTGTTCATTGTACGCATCGTTCAGGCAAATTCTTTGTCAAAACTTCTCTCTCGATTCTTTCGATGATGAAAAAGGAATGACTCTTAACTTGATTCGCTTTACTCAAAGTTTAATTACAATTCATTTTCCTTCGCAGTCAATTGGGTCGTTTCTTAACTAAATATCGTGTGCAGAACACTCCTCTATACTTACGTCGTTTCTATACATTAATATACTGCGTGGTCATTGCAGTTAAATGTGGTGTGTGTGTGTGTATATATATATATATATATATATATCTATATCTATAATATATATTATATATATGGGGGATGAATTTCGCAATTAAACACACACACACACACACACACACACACACACACACCACACACACCTTAATACTGGACAGGGGTTAGGTTAATATGTTTTTTATGATAGAGATTCGCCAGTCCTAATTCTTACGTATGGAGATATTACAAATTACGATCTCTACTCTGTGTTTTTTTTTATACGGGATAAATTTTATGTGCGAATAAAAAACATGAATGGATAAATGCTCATTTTTTCCTTTTTCTTTTTGTAGCGTTGAATGCCCATAAATTTGGCTAAAGATGGCTCTTCCGTCCTCAGTGTTGATGCCAACGACTCCAACAATGGTTCGCAAAATGCAAATCGGATGATTCTTTTTGTCTTCCTCTTCTCCTATATTTACCAAGATTATATATGACAAAGAAGAATTATATTTTAGATTAACGACATTCGTCAGACGTACAACTGCTCTTATCAAGAGGTAATCAAATTTCTTATATCTCTTCTTAAGAGCAGATTAACATCTACCGAATCGTCTCGGATTTTTCTAAAATTTTGAATAAAAAATTTTTTTTTCCAAAGTCGTACGATATTGTATATATACACGTAAGTTAATGTTACTGGTGGATGTGCGTGTAGTACCGAGCGTACATTTGAGTTCAGATACAATTTAAACATAAAGCAAACAAAAAGATACTGCACTCCTAGTTTAATACGTAGCATCGATTATACAATACGAAATAGTACAAGTAAATTACAGCAAGTGACTTATTTGCTTCAATTGTTTTTATAGCACGCACACACACACACACACACACACACACACACACACACACACACTCTCTCTCTCTCTCTCTCTCTCTCTCTCACTCTCTCACACTAGTGTGTGTGGGAATTACTTTACTATAAAATCTGTGACACGTGGACAGGCTACCTTCAGAAGTTGTGAACAGTTCCTCTGTGGATCAGTTCAAGAAAAGATTAGACCGAATCTTGCACACTATTTGAGGGTGACAGAATTTTTCCCTGGCACCCGTTGCCATTGGTACCTCCTCGGTTATGGGCCGCAAGGCCTTTTGAGGTGGTACTTTTCCTTGTAACTCCTTGTAACTCACTCTCTCTCAGGTTAAAATCAAACACTCTGCTGAACCAACCTTGTCATATTCGCGTCGATTTTGACGATTTTTTACTGGAACTATAATGAAGCAAACTACACTATATTATTAGAGCCACCCTCTTTCTTTTGCACTCTTACTGATTCAGTTAGATTGAAATTTTTCAGGCAAACCTTAGTCTCTCATTTCCATTTAATCAGTTTCGGGCTCATACTGTCATTCTTCATAGTATTCTTCTTTTCCTCACCCCAATTTTTCTATTCCTTCGCAAACGTAACGCTCTTTTTCTTCACACCACAAATACTCGACTTCTTGGCAGCAACTTTTCTTTAATACTTCTTTTCGCAGTGGCGTACGTACAACAGCAACTCCATAGTCGTCCTGAACATATATTATACGGAGCTGCGTTAAAACGATTTGCCGAGGAAAGTCTTTGAATAACGAGATCTTGTCTCGCGGTAGTTATTCTAGGACCTAGGTCAGTGATGGCGAGCCACTGACTCGCGGGTCAAGTACTGACCCACGAGGCAATTTTTAGTGACCCACGAGCTCTTATTTAAATAAAATATGACTTTAATTTTTAATATTTCCTTCCTTAGTTTTAAAATTATTTTATTCTCCCACTAAAATAAACAGCTGATACGCATTGAAACGTTTTTAAGCGTATAGTTTGGTTCATCTTTTTTTTCCTCCATGAATTTCGTCAAATTCACCACACCCAATTTCGTTTTTTTAAAAATCAAAAGTAACAAAAATGACCCGCCAGCAAAAAAGGCTCGCCACCACTGACATAGGTTGACCCAGTCTGCTATGAGTTACCCAAACTGCCATTCTCATGCACCGCTGTAGGGTTCTCTGAACAGCCTATTTCGACATTTATATCCCCTTTGCCTCTTCTTTGGCTATTGCCCTGTATATGAAGAGTGATTTCTTTTCGTGGTGCGGAGAATTATCTGACATTCCACGAATATTTAAAAAAAAAAAAAGTCAATTTGTTCCATTATATCTCAGCACGTTTGACCTCGTATGAATATTAAAAGAAGAGAGTAGGGAGTAATAATTTTTTTATAGTAATATTGTAGGGACCGTACCAGATTGAGACAACTGCCGAAACTAAAGGTTGCGGAAGAGAGACTTGACCAGGGCTCTTCCCATTATACGAATGTTAAAGCAGATACTGTATAATTATTGTAAAGCATAAGAGACTCGTCTAGGAGATTAGTATGTAAACCAGTGTCAGTTGCAGGCTTGGGTTCAAGTACAAGTACTTGTACTTAAGTGCAAAATTTTGTGTACTTGTACTGGTACTTGGGATTTAAATAGTCAATGTACTTGTACTTAGCCCATAAGTACTTGAAAAATCAAGTACTTTCAAGTACATGTTGCATGTAAACAAAATTAAATGTTTATTTAATGTCAACAAAGTAATTATTTTATTGGAATTGTATTTTCATTGTTGATAAATTATTTCTATTATTATAAATTGTTAGTTATTAAAATTGGCAGATGTTGGCTTTACAGACAAGAATTTTGAATGTGTAATGTTTGTAAAATGTAATGATAAGTCCACTTAATTATCAAAGTATGTCCATTAGGGTGGATCGATTTTACATTTTTTTCGATTTCCATATTCTAATAGAGACAAAAACTTGCGCATGCATGAGAAAATAGCCTCTGCAAAATCTTAGCTTAATAGGTAATCATCTTCTGCCCCCGGCGCAGAACGATGAAAATCATATTTTAGTAGTCAAAAACGTATTTTTCTATAATTTTTAAAATATTTCAATATGCATCAAAATTATTCTAATAACTATAAAGTCGATGAAAAAGACCTCATATGATCGTTTTTCCAAGCGCGTTGTCCTACGTTAATATCTTTTGCCCCGGCAACAACGTCAAATGTTGAAAAAATAGGTAATTTATATACATATTTTCAGATCGGCTCTTTGTCTTAAATAATGCATTTATATATTTCCCATAGCATTTATATCGTTGCTTAGGCATGAAATAACACACGCAAAATTTTATGACTCTAGAGTAATATCTTCTGTTCCCGAGAAAAGTCTAAATGTGGATTATAATTACGTTAATGCGATGTTATAAGTACGATAAGTGTAATATCTTCTGTCCCCGAGAAAAGTCTAAATGTGGATTATAATTACGTTAATGCGATGTTATAAGTACGATAAGTACTAAGTACAGCTCCTCGCTTGCTAATTTTATAAAATTAGCAACCCAGAACTCACCACGAGGAGGTGGCTGTACGTCGAATCCACCCTATCCAGCCCCAACCACCCTTCCTTTGGCTGCATGTCGATTTACATACGGTAATCTTTCTTAGAATCAAATCGTGGAATTTTTGTTCGGGAGTGAAGACGGGAGCGGATGAATCCGTCCCTCTCTTCTATTCCACTTACACTGGCAGAGGCTTCGGTTACTAATTTGATGAGTCTCTCGACCGCTTGAGTATGACAAGGGAATAGTGGGATCAGTCCATCAGGCTGGTCTCCTGTCTCAACAAACTCTTTTATTCGGGTATCAGGTATTGTTTTTGTAAGGGGGGTTCGGTCACCTCAGCCGTTTGCCAGTTGATCATTTCGTAATAGTTTTGACTATCGTAGAGCAGCTCAGGCATGGCGAAGGCTCGAATTTCCCCCGCTGGTGATTGTTTTGATCGTGCTTTTAATATTCTTCTCCGTCCCAATTCTCTTATGTGTTGCTCATCGGCATGTAGCATGGAGATCAAAATATTTTCTGGGTGAGCAAAGAAAGAATTTCTACGGAGGACTTTGTTGGCGATTGTCTTAGATCTTTGAGGCATGGTCTGAGAGAGACGCATCATTTCGAAAAAATGTTTTGCGCCCTCAGTGAAACGAGTTTTTCTTTATCTTAAACCAAATTGGTGCGTAAACTGTCATAATGAATCGCACAATTTCGTTGAAGGTGCTGGAGGGTTCACTGGTTGAAACATAGAGGCGCAGAGAATCTATTTGCTGTTGTCAGCCACCTGGAATGCGCCATCTTACCTGGATTTCGAGCCGCGAGAGCTGAAGAGCAGCTACCGCTCGACACTGATCTGTAGATGCCTAACAAATATTTTTGGTCAGTGCACTCACCAGAGATGACCTTTAAACCCTAGCCTAGAGTCATAAAATTTTGCGTGTGTGTTATTTCATGCCTAAGAAACGATATAAATGCTCTGGGAAATATATAAATGCATTATTTAAGACAAAGAGCCGATCTGAAAATATGTCTATAAATTACCTATTTTTTCAACATTTGACGTTGTTGCCGGGGGCAAAAGATATTAACGTAGGACAACGCGCTTGGAAAAACGATCATATGAGGTCTTTTTCATCGACTTTATAGTTATTAGGAATAATTTTGATGCATATTGAAATATTTTAAAAATTATAAGAAAAATACGTTTTTGACTACTAAAATATGATTTTCATCGCTCTGCCGGGGGCAGAAGATGATTACCTATTAAGCTAAGATTTTGCAGAGGCTATTTTCTCATGCATGCGCAAGTTTTTGTCTCTATTAGAATATGGAAATCGAAAAAAATGTAAAATCGATCCACCCTAATGTCCATGTCAGTTACACTAATTTGCAGCCTGCTATTGCAAACCAAACTGCTCAATTGTTTCCTTCCTTTTATTCTGAGTACCGGTACTGTATTGTGTAACTGCTGACCAATGAGAATATTTTCTTTATTTTCAGAATTATTACGGATAGCACGGAATGCACTGAGCAAACAGTTGTGTTTTATTATTTTCATTCAAACTTGGATACCAGTATTCAGTTATGGATAAATATTAATCAGTAAATTAATCATTACCATTATTAATTCCTTAATTCCTTAATTGTTTAATTTGAAATAAACTTACGAGTATGTAGATCTGATTTAAAGATTTTTATTAAACTACCTATAAAAATGTACTTGTAATTGTACTTAAGTACATCATTATGTAATTGGACTTAAGTATTATGCAAAAACTCTGTACTGGTACTTGTACTTGAATTTTCCTTTAGTACTTGTACTTGTCCACAAGTACTGCCGCCAGTACTTCAACCCATCCCTGGTCAGTTGATTTCATCCTTTAATGCCGAACGGTTTTGTGGGGTTTCTTAAGCGCGTGTACTTGAAACGGTTACGCATTTGACCCATTCGGCGATAGAGGGTTAAAATCATTTGGTTGAAACTTTTTCTTTTTAATTTTCTTGAAAAATAATAATGTAACAATTGTATGCGTAGTAAGCCTATAGTCTAAAACAGGGGTGTCCAACCTTTTGAGGGACTGAGCTACTGCTAAATTTTGGCCAGGAAGAATAATCTACGTAGTCCTTCCTGTATCGAACGGCCTTCCAGCCCCTCCCATCCCCACTTCTTTTCACTTCCATACTTTACAATTGCAATTATGTCTCATTTCATTATTTTTACTCTATTAAATGTAAGAGAGGAAGAAAAATAACACATTTAATATATTTTTTTCGATTACTTTCTCTAGTTATTGCAATTTTGGGGAAATGCCCATTTCTGCCTCGCGATCAACTCGGAAATACTTGATAATCGACCACTCGATCAAGTTGGCACCTTCGCAATGGTCAAAAATATATTTACTTTTAAAAATATTTACTTAGCTAATTAACCTTTTAATAATAAATTCTTAATTATATTCTATAGGCCGTATAATTTCACCGCAGATGCAGTTAGAAATAAAAGTAAATGTATTTTTATTAAAATGTTAAAATGATGGTCAGTTGTAATAACAAATCTCTGCGAGGCACTAATCACGTTTTTTTTTTAAATTGCTAGTTACACTCGTATAATAGTCTACAAATGTACTGTACTTATTTTAAGAAATATTTGTTTAAGATTGAGTGTAGGTATATTATAGTACTTTAGCGCATACCAATTTTTTTCTGTGGTAGAACCAGAGGCCAGAACTCAATTTTTAGCATTGTAATGAAGCGATAAAAATATAAAATTGAAATAAACATTTATTTCTGAAATTAATATTGGTAGTATTTTAAGGTGCGTATTTAATACGCGTATTCTCTATTTTCGTTAACTTTGATGATGGAAAGTAATGAAAACCACTTAAACCAAACAACGATGGACTTTTTGTTTATTTAAAAGAAAAGGTATTTTTTGTTCTCCACTGATGTAAACTATCCTCTATATTAGATTGGTTCGTTTAATCTGCCTCGGGAGGTACGTAGGTTTTATTGCACGGGCTTACTTAACAGTTTATATATGTATATTTGTCGTGTACTGTATGTAACAGTTAAAGAAAAACAAAAACATAATTGCTCGAAATGTATTCCGATTTTCTCAGGGTAAAGATTTCGGCTGAAATATTTCCTTTTTTAGATGTAGGCCATATTTTATGGTTAGAAATTAAGACAAAATTTGCGTGAACATTTGTACCAAATTTCATAAACTGAAACTCTGTTTTCATCGATCATTTATTTTTTCCACATTTTTTCTTCGCTGTATATTTTTGTTTATTTCGTTCGAGTCCACCGAAATGCGCGTACGCGTCGCGGGAACATCCGTTTACTTTCTTAGCCAGTTTATTATCCGTTAAATGTTTTTAAGATCAGTTTCCAACATGAGTAGTTGTATAAACACTTTGCATTCTTAATAACTCGCTCTTATTTATAGCAATCCCTTCCTCGCATTGTTTATGCATTGCTTCCATTTACGATTTTAAGAGTTTATATTTATAGATTTTGTGGTTCAAGTTTAACGCGTTGAATGTATAGTTTCGTTAAAAAATTTGCTTAGAAACTTTCTAAAAACCAATAAGTTATTGATCAGTAAAGATTGGGTTTTGTTTTTGACATTTTAATATTGTTACTTAAACGAATAAAATCTAACGAAACAAAATATTACCAATTACTAATTTTTTACATTCTTTCGAAATTTTTTTTGTACGCGAACTTTTTTCCGAAATTTTAGGTTATGTATAAAATATGATGATCAAATAATGAGCGTGTGCAGTTTAAGAGCGAGTTACTCGGTGAGAGATGTTGATGGTAAACTTGAAATTTAAGGAACTTTGAAAATGAAACGAACGTTCAATACGAAAATACCGCGCCTACTTACTAACTGCGCCGTCGCAGCAGAGGTAGAAATCGAGTAACGATAGATAAGAATTGCGTTCGTTCGTTTTTACCGCGGGTCTCCAAACGCGCCAAATAAATCGCCAACGACTTCTGACGAGGAAGATCACGAGAACGAATAAAAAGGAATCGCGGATTTTCAACTTTTAATTCATCCTCAGATTATCGTCAAAATGAGATTTTTTTTTATATATATATATATAGAAGGGGAAAGTGGCTCGAAGAAAGTTTGAGTCCCCCACCCCCTTTGTCTCTTCACCTTGTTTCCCTTCTCACTTTCCCCTCCGTCCCCCACCACCTCATTTCTTCTTCATTGTCGTTTCCTTCCATCATCAAGTGAAGCTCGCTCGGTAATTGATTCGATTTTATATGGAAAGGAAGAAATTAGAGTAAATTCACAAAGTTTATCGTATACTCTAAATGTGAATTAGAATAACATTTTACAAATGTCTTTAGTTATTTACTACACTCGGTGAAATTTTTATTAATTTTAGGTATGAATTATAGTAGTAAGCTATTTACTACATAGGTAGGTAAAATGAACAGTTGCGGCAATAATTTTGGCAACAAACAAATAAATACATAAAATTGCTCATGAATTAGTAATTGCCAATTTTTCTTTTACTTGAAAACATTTCTTATTTATT
The DNA here is from genome assembly GCA_023014485.1 of Bathynomus jamesi. Lineage (NCBI taxonomy): Eukaryota > Metazoa > Arthropoda > Malacostraca > Isopoda > Cirolanidae > Bathynomus > Bathynomus jamesi. The sequence goes on along the minus strand of JAJOZX010005088.1, from coordinate 322,522 downwards.
TATTCCCACCCACCCCCCATCTTCCCTCCATACCTTCTCGAAATGAATAAAAAATGTAAACTCCTTATTATAGTAGTAATTGTGGATTTTTTTTTTTTTTTAATAAAGCTTAATTTTCACGAGTGATTTTGTACGGTTACCGAAAAAGTTTCCTGTAATTTATTTATTATTTTAATTTAATATATAATTTTGAAAGAAAATACTAAATTGAATAAACAAGAATAAACAGCTCATTTTGATTCTTTCTAAATGTCGAAAGTTTTTAAAGTAAATCCTCTAATCAAAGTTGTACGAGTTTATTCCCGGCGGTCCGTTTAAAATCCGTCGGCTGTCTGGAACTGGACTGGGACCCACCCATTCGCGTCTCCTCCCCTGGAGGATATCTAATCATTTCAATCTCCTCCTACGTTTCTAAACGTTAGGACTAGTGGTGTACCGATTAATCGGCATCGGCAGACTCGGCCAAATTTTGTGATAATTTATATTAATTTCAAAGTGTAATTATATTAAAATATGTTACATTTACGAAAAAGAGAAAGCTTAATAAGTTAAGTTGCCCATAAATTTACATTTTCTCTAACTAGTTAATCTCTAAATTTTATGAACTATTGTAATCATCTACGCTATATTGATAATAATTCTATATTGAGTTGTACTTTATAATTTATATATTAAATCATCGGATCACCCGAGGACTAGAGCCCCCGTGTATTCTTACTTTTTTTGCTTTACAGTGTACCAATTATAATAATAAATTATTAAATTGAATGCCCGGTTAGGTCAATTGTACACCCTTGACGATTGGTTTGGTTAAGTAGTGATATTTTCGTTAGTTTTAAGTTTTAACGAAAATATCACATTAGGAGCTTTAATTTTCAGGTGACCCATATCATCTTATGATGATGATTTTTTTAAGTATTTTAATAATTTTATAAACCCAAATTGCGTATCCATTTTTTTTTATTATTCAAATTGGCTACCAGGGGCTTGAAATTGTAATGAAAAACTGTTGTTGTTGTTGACATTGTTGAAGAAAGAAAATACCTTCAACATAAGAAAACCACAATCACTTTAAATATTTGTATTCAGTTTATGAAAGTAAAATAAAATTATTTATCATTTAACTGAGTAATAAAACTATTTGACATCATTTTAGCTACGGCATATGAGTAACAAATTCTGGTGGAGTGAGCTAAGGAAAAGCATTTAAACAAATTTGAAATTTAAAAATATGAAAATTGAAAGTTTTCACATTAGATTAGTAAAATTTATAAAGGGAATTGAGTTTTTTAAATATAGACAAAGAATCGGCATTGGCATCGGCGAAATTTTGGAATCGGTACATTACTAGTTAGGACCAATGAAGGACAAGAAAGTATGCCATATTCAAAGTCCCCATCATACAATGATAGGTTATATTGAAATACTTATTAATATGAAATTAGTTATAATATAAAACTAATAAGTTTCTCGTAATTAATTACCTGTATACTTAATATGATCCTATACGATATAACAAAGATGATTTTCTCCATTATGTGACTCCTTTCAGGTTTATATTTTAATTAAAATGATGACAATATTTTTCAAAAAGAAGAAAACGAGCGTGTGTGTGTGTGTGTGTGTGTGTGTGTGTGTGTGTGTGTCCACATATATTCCTGTTTCTCTAATATATTTGTTTTCCAATTTCAGGTGAGTGACCACTCTTGAAGAAAAAATGTTGGTGTGTTTGTAAGTACAGGAAAGATATTGCGGTTATAACATAACTGCAGTATGGTACCTACAGTTGCGAATGAAATATATTATATATACTAGCTATACATTATAAGTTTTGTTCCTGCTTTTGAGCTGAATGGTTCCTCAGTTGATTTTAATTGCTATAGAAACTTGTTTTTCAAAAGTTTCTAAAGAAATGAGAAAGAAGTTATATACAGGGTGGGCCGTAAGTTTCCATACATAGGAAAAATAAACATTTTTTTATGGACAACCATTTTTATTTATATAATATGCTCTACATGGTTGCCATTGTTTTGAAAACACATTTCAATACGTGTTCCCCACTGTTGATGAACACGCATTAGCACAGTTGACGCTATGCTTGTAATGGCGTTGGTGATACGTTCCTTTAGATGATTTATGTCTCGTATCTTTTCCTGATACACCATGGCCTTCAAGTGCTCCCAAAGATAGAAATCAAGGGGGGTGAGATCTGGGGATCTGGGAGGCCACTCCACAGGACCACGCCGACCAATCCAAGCATCCGGAAACTGCTGCTGATCCAAATACCGACGCACGTGAAGACCATAATGAGGTGGAGCTCCATCTTGCTGGAAGTAAACTGGGAAGTTACCTTCCTCGTTTAGCAGGGATGGGAAAATCTCTTCTTGCAACATGTTAAGATACCTTTCGGCATTAAGATTTCCACTGACAAAAATTGGTCCAATAATTCTGTCACCCCATATCCCGGCCCACACCATCACTTTACCGGCACCTTGCATCTTCGTCGGACTCAGCCAGTTAGGGTTAGCATTACTCCAATAACGTATGTTTTGCCGATTAACCTCTCCATTGACGTAAAAATTTGCTTCATCAGTAAACAAGATCTTACGTCAAAGCATATTCTTAGGGTATCTGAAACATAAAAACAAACGTTTAATTTTTCCTATGTATGGAAACTTACGGCCCACCCTGTATATATATATATATATATATATATATATATATATATATATATATATATGTGTGTGTAAAATATGAAAATATGAAAATAACCACGAAGGAAAGTTAAACATGAAACTATTTCATGTTTTAATTTTTCTTCGTTATTATTTTCATCCTAAGTATTATTCACGTGTTATTTTCATAGAAAAAAAAAAATATATATATATATATACTGTGTATATATAATTATATATATGTATGTATATATATATATATATATATATATATATATATATATATATATATATGTATGTATGTATGTATGTATATATATATATGGAAGAGAGAAATTTACATAAAATCTTTTTTTTTTTTAAAGGGGAAGGGGGGGGGGGTCTTTGCGTTAGGGTTATAAATTGAGCTTAAGTAAAAATCTATGTTCTTTAAAAAGGATTTTTATGGAAATATTTAAAGTTCAGAATTTAAATTTACGACCAACAATGTATCGAAGGTTATCGTGTCCACACACACACTTGTGAGGAAAAGGCCTCTGCCTTTTCCTCAGGAGTGTAACTCGCTTCCATATAAGCCATTGCGTGTTATTCTACCTGCAAAAAAAAAAAAAAAAGTTTCCAAAAAATAAATTAATTTTCCACATTTGTTTTAGTTGTAAGGACTTATGGGATATATATATATATAATATATTATATATATATATATATATATATATATATATATATATATTAAAGGCTAGACAGGGAACATCCTTAACTCTGAAAGAAAATAGTTTTGTTGTGAGAGGACCAAAACTGTTTAATCAGCTGTCCAAAGACCTAAGGAACACGAGTGGGGTTATAGTGGACATCTTCAAAAGAAGACTAGACGCCTTGCTCAGAACAATTCCCGATGAGCCGAGCGTACCTGGCTATGTGGGGTGGAGAGTACAAGAAACCAACTCGCTACTTCACCAGGCCAACTCGTGATCTGAAACTTGTCCAAAACGGAATGAAATGTGTATTTGATGATGTTCAATGAAAACTTGTCTATGTTTGTGTAATTATATTAGTTTTATCCCCAACTGGGGTGACACCGAATTTCATGAAAAAGGACAAAAATGAGTAGATAAAAAATTAAAACGTTACTGAAGATGCAAGAATTTCAAAGGAAAGAAAACCTTCGATATTTAGTACGTCCGTACGGAAACTGTATAGGCTCGGTTTAAATTAACGTGTTGGTGGGGGATAGGATGGGGGTCGGGTCAGAGGGACTGGATGTTGAACGATGAAAGAAGAAAATCCTCTGGGTCGCCGCGAAAGAAGAATGGATAGCATTGAAGGTACCTTCAGCCAGAAAAAGTTGGACACTACCGAGTTATTGCTTTGAAAGGAATTGTATAGAGAGAGAGACACGCCTTTCTTTTCATTTCCACACACATATAATTAATTTTTTAATTTTCGAGCAAATTCAGGACGGGCCTGAGACCGACCTTTCAGCAACATCCCTCTTCATTTTTGTCATTTGATTTAGGAGAGCGTTACTTCCCATTCTCATTCTTCCTTCATAACCTGCCAGGCAATGCTGATCAGGACATATACGCAAAGTTTCATTCATCATTGCTATTCGTTGAATGTTTTTAGATTTCGCGCATCCTTCGGTACAATGTTAAACGTCTTATTTATCATACAGTGAGCTTTCCTATCTTTGTTTTCGAAGCTCCTGTCTCGTCACCGTATGGAGATATGATGCATGATCATCTTTGTACAGTAAGTACCATCATTCCATCATGCGTTTATCGTTTAGGCAACTTAGAACTCTTTTTTATATATATATATATATATATATATATATATATATATATATATATATATATATATATATATATATGTATCGGGTGGCCACAAAAAAACTTTACTTAATTCAAAGTTTAATAACTGCAACAATTCAAAACTTATGCGATTGAGCTTTGGCACACATTAACAGATGGTTATAATCTATAATTGCTGGAATTTTCAAATATGTAGGTTCTATAGTTTTGTTACAGTGAACAATTTAAAAGCATATGTCTAAAAATAGCATGCCGAAGAAAATGAATTTGAACTTAACAAAATTTACTTAAACAAATGGTCAATGTGACCACCTCCCTGTTGGTAAACTGCCCTCAATCGCTTCTTCCACGAGGAGATGCACTTTCGAACCTCATCTAAGGTGATATCCTCCCATGCCCTACTGATTTTCTCCTTAAGTTCATCTTCGGTGAATTTGTCTTTCTGGCTGCCGTAAACCTTCACCATGAGGGAATCCCATGCTGAATAGTCCATCGGATTACAGTCGGGAGACTGAGGCGGCCATTCATCCTTTTTGATGAAATTAGGGGTCTCTTGCTCTAGATGATTTTGGGTCGCTCGGCTTGTATGGGCGGGTGCCCCATCTTGCTGGAAAATGTAGGCCTCATCAGGATACAGCTGACGACAATCAGGAAGTAGTAACCCATTATCTAACAGGTTGATGTAGCGCTCAGAGTTAACTTTAGTTTCGTTTGTGGCAATAAAATGAATTCGTGTTTTCCCCTTCCATGAAATTCCCGCCGATACCATTACTTTTCTGCTGAATCGTGAGGTTTCATGATAAAGCCTGGAGGGAGGAATGTCCTTTTTCCTTGAACCATAAACCCTGTCATTTTGCCTGTTTTTGGCCACCTCCAACGTGAAATCCTTTTCGTCTGTAAACACAACTTTTTGCACGTCTTCAGCTGAGTAGCGTTCATATAGGGATTTACAGCGGGTCTTTCTACGCTGTCTTACATTCTGATCACGCCGAGAAACTCGAATTCTCTTGTAGGCCTTCAATTTCAAACGTTTTACAATCCCTTGTACAGAGGAGCGAGAAATCCCAAGGTCGTACGCAATCTGTCTCTGGGAGCGATGAGTTCCTGGTGTATTCTCCTGGGATTGAATCAGTTCCTCCACGGCAGCCTTATTTTCTTCTGTTGAAACACTTTTGGGCCTGCCGCTGCCGGGTTTTCTAGTTGTTGATCCAGTATCCTTTATCTTTCTTATTAAGTTATAAACACTGACGAGTCCAGTTCTTTGGGGGGAATTCTCGGACAATCCTATTTCCATTCCAACCTTTTTCCTTGACACATGCTTCTATGATGGCTTTATCACTTTCACTTAACGTCATGCTGGCGGGGTTTTAGCGGAAAAATAAAAGAAAGCAAATTCACATTAGGTTTAGCCTACGAGCAGCGCGCGTGTCATACTACGCTACATTAGGTTTCGCCTACGCTAGCGCACGTACGTGTCAGATGCACACCAGGCATGCTATTTTTAGACATATGCTTTTAAATTGTTCACTGTAACAAAACTATAGAACCTACATATTTGAAAATTCCAGCAATTATAGATTATATGCATCTGTTAATGTGTGCAAAATCTCAATCGCATAAGTTTTGAATTGTTGCAGTTATTAAACTTTCAAGCAGTTATTAAACTTTCAATTAAGTAAAGTTTTTTTGTGGCCACCCGATATATCCCTTGATTAAAGGGTTTGTTCTTGGGGAACCGTAGCTTAGCAAGGAATAAGAGTACGAAGAGATGGTACATGTTTATTTACAAACGTTTCGGAAATTTTAATTTTCCATCATCAGTGCTAAAATTATAAAATCAGAGAAAATGAATAAATATAATGAACGAAAATTTATACAATATATTTAAATAAACGCGTGATATTAATGGTGTGTTTATAGGATATATTTAAGTAATTAAAATTAAAAATAAAATAATACAAAATATAGAAGAGTGATCAATCGTCAAAATATAAAGTTGAAAAAAATGTGAACAAAATTGAGAGGAGTCTTATCAGGTTGTTATTATCGGGGAAGGGAACTACTGTAATTGAGCCGAGGGTTGGGAATGATTGGTCGTTGGAAGGGGTCCATATTAGAAGAGTTGGAACCAGACGGAGTGATGGTGGATTTCTTCTCAGTGGTAGGATATGCCAGTTTATTTGGCTATGTTTAAGCTAAAGGCAGAGCTATAGTCGTTGAGAGTTGGTTTAATACTGAGGATGAAGAGGGACTCCAGAATGCGGAGGTCGGTTAGATGGTTGGTTGTGTTAATAATTTTGAAATTCGAGGGAAGTAGTGGGTGGGTTGTGACTTGTGAAGGGGCAGTGATCCCTTATTGCTGATTCAGAGGGTTTATTTAAGGGCTGCGATGTTCTGGTAGAAATACCGCGATGCTCGTCCCCTCTTTATTTGATATTGGCGGATGATGCTGCCAATATAGTTCGCTCTGCAGCGAACACAGTTGAAAAACGTAGATAGTGGAGAACGAATCAAGGGGGCTGAGGTGTTTTTTCTTTGTGATTGAGGTATGATTTGATGCTGTTATTGTTGGTGAAAACGAATTGAAAGTTAATTTGCGGATAAAGAGGGGTGAGTAGGAGGCGGAGTTCTAAAAGTATTTTGTGGCTGATATGGTCGTAATAAGGAAAGGAAAAGTATTGTACGTCTTTTTAACGGTGGGAACTTTAACGGGGGTGGTGTTGATAAATATTATTAAGAAAATTTCTGGTTAAAAATTGTAGATGATGTTTGGGAAGTTGTTAATGCCGAAATTATAAATGAATTCTATTTCGTTGTGGAGGGATAAGTACGAAGAGCAAAATTGATAGGCGCAATGGATTAAAATTTGATGCTATTTTTTATATGGCGAAGGGGTGTGGTTTAGGTAATTAGTACCGAGGCTCCAACTCTTCTAATATGAACCCCTTCCAACAACCAATCATTCCCAACCCTCTGCTCAATTCGTTCCCTTACCCTGACAATAACAACCTGGTAAGACTCCTCTCAAGTTTGTTCACATTCAACTTTATATTTTGACGATTGATCACACTTCTATATTTTGTAATTATTTTATTTTTTATTTTAATTACTTAAATATACCCTATAAACACACCATTAATATCACATTTATTTAAATATATTGTATAAATTTCGTTCATTATATTTATTCATTTTTTTCTGATTTTATTAGTTTAGCACTGATGATGGAAATTAAAATTTCCGAAACGTTTGTGTGTGTGTATATATATATATATAAAATTCTTATATTCATTCATATAATTATGTTCATTTGTATACTTCGTATATTTATATAATCCTTATATTCTTATTCATATATTCATTTTGACATATCAAGTCCAAAATCGTATAACGCTGACACGAGTTTGATAAAACTTTGATTTGCTTTCTATTTTATAATTGGTGAATTATTTCTTTTTGAACAAGTTCATCATTTTTGTAGATTTAGCTTAATGTAATCTTGTTAATTTCCTGTATACATTCTTCGTTGTAAAAGATGAAGTCATGCCCTGCTTAACGTTTAATTTTTAATATTAAGCCTTTCCTTTTTGCCCATGTGCATGTTTGTAATTCGTGATGGGAAGGCATATTTCAATTTCCACTTTGTTACCTCGGCAGATCATGATAACATCAGATATGTTAATATGCGGTTTAAAATAAAAATATGGCTTCCTCTTACTTAGCAGTCTAGACATTGATACAGCAAAAATATTTGTTTTGTCTTTAAATGTTTTGCAAAGTAAATCAGCCTTTTGAGAATAAAAAACAAAAACAGATCAGCATTAAATAATAATGATGTCAGTAAAAAAATTCAATATAAAGGCTATAAAATTTCTCCAATGATTAGACTGATCTAACTTAGAGGCTGAGCATTACCTGTAACATTTTAGCAGTAAATTATCGTAAGAAAAAGTCTTTATCTTCTTCGAGCCTTGCTCTCTTCAGAGAACTTAGTCTTAAATAGAGAGAAATAATTTCCTGATAGTTATAAGAAGAATCGGGGACCTTCAGAGAATTTAGTAAGCATCACAGAATCCTCCGATCCACCACAAGAAGAAATCGGAGAGTAGTATAGAGAAACTTCTGCGATTTCCTATACGGTACCAGAGTAACAAATCCGTTGCTGCCACCAAACCAGAACCCGTCAACTTCGAACCAACTAAGGCCATAGACGGAGGGGTTAACACATATATTTTCTGCATCTTGCATGGTGTTTATATATATATATATATACGGATATATATTAGGGTGGTCCAAATCCATAGGGGGAAATTTCAAAATTGTCTTAGTCTCCACAAGTGTGGTTTTTGTCCATTAGTGTCCACATGGTCTGTGCAAAATTGCAGCGTGATTGGTGAATATTTAGAGGTCGCCCCACTCTGAATATATATATTATATAATGTACTTTTTCTTCCGTAGGTCCGATGGCTCAAACTCGATCAATTCCAAAAGTTTGGCTTCTAGGGATGGCAAACTGGAACTTTATCCACGTCAAGCTCCCTACATGCCTTGACGCCCTCCTCTTGGGGCAATACCACCACATCAATCAAAAGCAAACCACCTCCGACAGTCTGAACAGGCATGCCAGAGGGTGATTGAAGTCTGGACCCGAGCGCGGATCCCAACTCAACGGATCGACTCCTGTGTCCGTAAGCTTTCAAAGCTTTTAGACCGCTACAAAACACTCAAGAAGCACAGGACCAGGCAACGTGCCAGCGATAGAATGAATGAAGACATCTTCAAAGCGGACATCCAGGAACTGTTTGACATCGCAACCAGTGATGCCATGAGCACAATCGTCAACGTTGAGGACCGAAATTTCCTGTCCATGCAGCGCAAGGACGTCAATTCTTGCAGCATGGCTGCATTGATAAGGAAACGACTACACAAGAGGACAGAAAGCGATCCAGAATGGGAGAAGGAAGCCAAGAGGAAGGCAAGGCATGAAGCAACACAGAAAGATTTGGAAGAAGCAGGAGTGTCATCAATTGATTTCCTCTTCTTTTCTTCCCTTTTTTCGCAAGACGACGACGACTATAGACCATCGGTTCCGATTCCTTCTTCGTCTGAAGCTCCGGCACCAAAGCGTCCCAAGAACAAGGTTACGAACATTTTCCAATCTCCAGAAGTCATTGGAGCATGGATCGCACCAATCTTTCTGACCGGAATGCTGTTTTCGTAACTGGAGCTGTATACAGGCCGCGGGGCATGATCTGTCTGGGATGACGTGCTCTCGGAGCTCTATTCATCGCTACAGAGAAAGTGGGCGAGAACAGGCAGCTCGAGAAGACCTAGAATCATTCTTCTAGAAGACCCTGTCCTTCTCCATTGGGACGGAAAGCTTCTCCCCGGCATTGAAGGGAAGAAGACGAATGTGCATCGGATAGCAATCCTTATAACATTCAATGGACAGGAGAAGCTGCTTGGTGTCCCAAAGATGAAACGAGGAACTGGAGAAGCACAGGCCCAGGCATGCCTTCAAACTATGAAATTATGAACGTGGAACAGCATGTGAGAGGTCTCGTCTTCGATACCACTGCGTCAAACACGGGTTACATCGCGGAGCCTGTGTCAGGATTGAAGAAGCATTGGGTCACGAGCTAGTTTGGATCGGTTGTCGACATCATATACTTGAAGTCGTACTTGCTGATGTCTTTGCCTCAATATTTGGCTCAACAGGAAGTCTGAAACAGGCCTTTTTAAGCGATTTCAAAAGGAATGGCCATCTCTCTCCCACGAAGCATTTGTCTCAGCATCGGACAGCTTGTTCGAGAACCCTCAACTCAAAGAGATGAGAAAAGAGATGCTCACTTACTTACCTAACGCTCTTCAGGCAAGCCAACCTCGTGACGACTACAAGGAGTTCCTTGAACTATCTTTGCTCTTCTGGGGGGAAAGACTGGTGGTCAACTCTTTATCCGAGCTCCGGGTCCCATGCACCACGCGAGATGGATGGCGAAGGCGATTTATGCGCTCAAAATCTACCTCTTTCACTATCAATTCAAGCTCACAGCACGCGAAGAACGAAACGTGACTCAGCTGCTTTATTTGTCAGTCTGATTTACGTCAAGTACTGGCATGAAGCGCCAATGGGGACACAAGCTCCTCTCAATGATCTCAAAATGCTGCATCTCTGGAAAAATATCCACACGGAGGAGCTGCACAAGCGGCGCGAAGACAGCTCTAAGACGCCACCTGTGGTACTTGTCGGAGCATCTGATTGGACTGGCATTCTTCGATAATAGGATCGATCCTGATACCAAAAGGAGAATGGTTCAACACCTCCAACATCCCCAAAAGAATGGCTGCCCCCGACGAATCGACATGGCGGAAGCTGGTGTTGAAAAATGATGTGCATCCTTCGTCACGAAAAGGACATTGACCCTCTTTGATGCCTTGAAGTTGGAGGTAAGGAGGAAGCGCGCCAGTTACTTCAAAAAGATCCACGGGAATGGCCAAATGAAAGAACTACAGGGAACTTAGAGATCGCGCCTTAAAGATGAAGTCGTCAATGATGCTGCCGAGCGAGGTATTGCTCTCGCACAACGCTACAATGACACTTTGACACGAAACGAGGACCAGAAGCAGTACCTCCTACAACTCGTAGCCGCCCCACCGAAAACAGATACCAATACCATCCAAGGCGACTCTGATGCAGAAGAAATAATGAAGATACACCCATTATCATGTCCTATTGTCTTACTGTTTCTTTCATATTCTTTGAGAACCAAAAAAAATTTAGTTATTCAGTTGTCTATATATTTTCCCAAATTTTCAAAAAGGGGCAAGTGGGGCGACCCTAAATATTAACCGAATAGCGTGAAACTTTGCACAAATACTGTCCACACCAAGAGGCATAAAACCAACCTTGTGGAGAAACTTAGTCGATGCTTTAACGTTTTGGACCACCCTAATATATATATATATATATAATATATAATATATATATATATATATACACACACACAACTAGTGATGGATCGAGTGGTCGGTTTTTCACAACCGCGGTTGTGTTTGCGGTTGTCGAATTTTTTTCCAACCGCGGTTGCGGTTATCATATACTAGGAAAAATGCGTAATTATTAACTGGATTTAGCCACTATAGTGCGATTTAGCCACACTTGGTACATAATATATACTAAATAGTATTTATTAGTAAATACCTTATGTTGAACACTAGTTTGCAATACACCGCTACCGCTATTTGTGTGTTGCAAAACTTGTGTTCAAACATAAGGTATTTACTAAATAAATACTATTTAAATGAAGTATATTCTAAACTTATATAGCTATTATGAAAGAATAGGTCAAATTAATTAAAACCATATTTTGCACTAAGTGTGTTACCAGGATGGGGACGAGGACCCATCGCACTGTTCATCCCACCTACACTTTCCCCAGCCTCCACCCATTGGAAAGTTATGGATTATTATTCATTTGAAAAACTGATGTCAAACTTAATGACAGGCAGTGTGAATTTCAAGAATAATATTTTTGCTGCATTTTCACCTTACAACCGCAACCGCACTTATGGAACGGCGGTTGCGGTTGTGAATTTTTGTGCGGTTGTAGTGCGGTTGCGGTTGCGGTTATTCGATCCATCACTAATACACACGCGCGCGCGCGCGCACACTTATTCGTATCTCATTTATTCTGTCCATTTCTGGATACAGGAAAAGAAAATGGAATTCCTTCTTTCGTGCTAAAAATATAATAAAAAATAAAGTAGAATCCTTCAAGGATTTTTTCTTTGTTGGAGAAGGGAAAATGTAAATTGGATATATATATATATATATATATATATAATATATATATATATATATAATTTTTCTTTTATGTTAAATCTTGAGAAAATTATTGGTCCGTCTGAAAGTATCGGAAAACGTTAAGATTTTTGAAGTTATTAGTTTTGAAATGTGCTCATTTATTCTTATTTTGCCATCCTTTCCGCATCAGAGAAGGAATTACGGTTTTAGTATTTTTGCGATTTCACTCTCTTTCGCTCATGAATGCGTTGCTGACCTTTACTGCAGACGTAGTTCTTTTGATCAGAACGCCGAAAATCCGTTTCTCTGAAGGTGAAACGGAAGTGGCAAGGTGGTGGTGTTGTTTGCGTGATGATGGGGACCAATGACGGGTGAGATTGAAAGCATTGAGGAAAAAGAATTAACTCGAGAAGGTGGTATAGGGTTTGCATTCGAACCGTCTGTTGTTATTTTTTTAAAGAGGATGTGAATGAAGTAAGGTGGAATGCGAAGATGATGGATGAGAAAAAGAAAGTAGCGAGAAATATGAAGGACTAAACTCGTCAAATAAGAGAGATTGCGCGCTCGTTTGTTGCGGAGAATTCGATTGGATGGCGTAAGTGCGCCAGCACACGTAAGAATAAATGCGTAATACTGCATGCGAGTGAAAGAGAGTTGCAATAAGCGAAATGGACAGAATGTGGCATGAAACGAATTGAGGCACGAGTCGAAAACTGCTTGAAAAAGTTGGAATTGAGTGAAGTGTGCGAAAGTTGGATGGAATGGAAGCGAGGAATGACGAATAGGATGAATCGGGTTAATTGGTGACTAATTAAAGGGAAGAGAGTGCTCAAAGCGGCCGATTAATGCGTTCGTTCACGACAAAGGAAGATAGGAAGACCCCATTCGGTCTCCGACCAACGCACTTCACAAGCATCGTTTCCTTCCTCCGTTTCAAAAGGAATTTGGAAACGACGAAGAGAGGTGCAGAGAGAGGGAGTAAACATATTGGATTGGGGAAAAAAAGGTTGGGGGGGAGGTGAGGTTAAGGGTAATAGGAAAGTAGGGTAAGAGGTTGATGGATAGGAAGGAAAGAGAGATTTCCATCGGAATTTTACTTATTGCAGGAAAGTTTTGGGGCGTACATTTAGGGGGCAGTGCCCAGGAGGAGGGGAGGAATCTTATTTTCTATCCTTTCTTCCAATTTATTTGTCTGTATATACAGGGTGATTACAAATTATCTTCCCGATTTTAAACATTTATTATGAAAAACTAACAAAGTTACAGCGAAAAGCAAGATATAGAAATAAAGAACTCAAAAAAGTTTTATTTACGAGTTATTGAAGTTCAATATGAACTCCTTTTGTGGCTCTGCAGACATCAAAGCAGTATTCTCTCTCCTTTCATACATTTTGTAGCATATCATACTGAACCTTCCTAACAGCTTCACGTTTCATCCTTTCCTTCAAATGTTCCAAAGTTGTTGCCATTGGTGGAACAAAAACGATTTTTGACATAGCCCCAGAGAAAGAAGTCAAGGGGAGTTAGATCGGGCGAACGCGCCGGCCAACGAATGGGCCCCTCACGCCCGATCCAACGATCAGGAAATTGTTCATTCAGGAATGTTGTAACCTCATTGTGGTAATGGAGTGGCGCACCATCCTTCTGAAACCACACATCAGCTTTGTCCTCAAGCAGCTGGGGCATCAACCACAGCTGTAGCATATCGCGGTAAATGATACCGTTAATTGTTTGTTCAGCAAAGAAGAATGGACCGTACACTTTCTCAGCGGTAAGAGCACAAAACACGTTGACTTTCGGGCTCTCTCTTACGTGTTCAATATTACAAATAAAAATTCTCTTAAATATTCTTTATTTGTATATCTTGCTTTTCGCTGTAGCTTCGTTAGTTTTTCATAATAAATGTTTAAAATCGGGAAGATAATTTGTAATCACCCTGTATAAAGAGAACGGAAGACATACTTGTCATTCTTTTAACACGATGATGTTTAGTCTTGATGAAATGAATTTTGCTTTGATGGCATTTGTAATGAAATTTCCATTACCATTTTTAGAAAATTACAGTCATGCTTTTGCCCAAAAGTGAGAACTTGAAATGAATATTAAAATTCCATTAGTATAATACAGGGTGCCCCATAAGTCCAGTCTCAGAGGAAAATTTATTTTAAATTAAATTTACAAAAGTAATACATTAGAACTAAAACAAATGTTCAAATAGATGTCTTGTTTTGGGACTTTTTTTTTTGTTGCGGGTAGAATAACACGCAATGGCTAATATGGAAGTAAGTTACATTTGTGAGGAAAAGGCATCTGCCTTTTCCTTAGGAGTCTAACTCGCCTCCATATTAGCCATTGCGTGTTATTGTACCTGCAACAAAAAAAAAAGGCCCAAAACGGGACATCAATTTGAACATTTGTTTTAGTTCTAATGTAGTAACTTTGTAAGTTTAATTTAAAATAAATTTTCCTATGAGACGGAACTTATGGGACACCCTGTATATTGATTTCGTTTGAATTAAAATAGTAATAAGTTGATTTTTCTACTACAAATAATAATAATAATAATAATGCTTCCATTATTCACTTCCTGCGTTCGAAAGAGGCCAAATGATATGCAATTTTCTTTTGATTATAAAAGCACAAAAATTCTTTGAGGTTCACGGGCTCACCATACAAGTCAAATTCCCTTTTTAAAATTAAATTATTTTGTATTCCGTTTTTTACGCGCTACACTTTCGAATCGATATTCAGGGGTTACTGATATACATTTAAGGAACGTTCTCCGACGTTTTTGGACTAAATATTATGGTTAATTTGCATGATATGAAATATTAAGCTTGGAATTTGGCAATAAATTGGCTTCTTTTGACTTTAATATATCGATGGAGAGAGGATTTCTGGTTCATTACGCGGATAACTCGGATATGGTGTTCTCCATTGAAAGGGGAGCGCTCACCCCCGAAACCTTTTACGTGGAAGGTAACTTAAAGTTTAATATTAGTTGAGCTTTTTTTAATAGCTACAGAGCGTTTTATAATATATATATATATATATATATACACACACACACAGTGTGTGTGTGTGTATATATATATATGTGTGTGTGTGTGTGTATATATATATATGTGTGTGTGTGTGTGTTACACGGAATCTGTGTAATTAGGGATTTCATGAAATCTCTAAACTGTTCAGGGATTTTATCTCGGGTTAAGTCGTGATATTTTCGTTAGTTTTAACGAAAATATCACGATTTAACCAAACCAATTGTCAAGGGCGTACAGTTGATCTAACCCTGCACCCAATTAACCTGACGGGACATTCAGTAATTTCACTGTAGGTTTAACAAAAAATATCACGACTTGACCTTACAGGACAGGAAATCCCTGGTTACACAGATTCCCTGTAACATATATATATATCTTGCGCGGAATGTTCTCCTATACAAGCGTCGTTCTTTACGTTACTTATACTGCGTGTTCTTTGCAGTTGAAATGTGTGTGTGTGTGTGTGTGTGTATATATATATATATATATATATATGTGTGTGTGTGTGTGTGTGTGTGTTTGTGTAGTAATGTTATTACTAGGGCGGTCAAAAGTCAATAAAGTCAAATTGTTTCCTATGGGGCACTTTTCGCTGAAACGACTGAAAATGCAATAAAAACACCTGTAGGGGGTATATTACCAAAGTTAATAGGTCAACCAAAAGTCAACTTTTACCTGTTGGTCAAAAAATAGCAATGAGTAAATAAAGTCAATTTTTTGGAATAAATAATTAAAATAACTAAAAATTGGCATCTTTTGGTTAACTGGCAACTTCGCTGCTCGTATTTGTCTTATTCAGTTATGTCCGTTCTGGTTTTGGATGTGGTTGTGTTGTATGTATTGTGGTTACTGGTTACCATTTTTGATTTGTGATTTTTCTGATTTGTGATTTCACTGATTTCGATTTCTTTTGATTTCAGATATTTAAAATGCCAAAAGTTGCAGTTAGTTCTATTGCTAAAGTGCGCGCTATAATTGCAAAATATCCTAATGAATTCATTTGTTCAGGAAAAATGAGCTATACTGTAAATTTGTTGTGTTGTGAAGATGAAGGAATCATTGTTCAGAAGGCTAAAGAGAGTGTTGCTAATGAAAAACTGCCAAAGCAACTAATGTCAATCAAAATGAATTATAGTTTGATTGCTAGCTTAGTGACTAGGATGGAAGCATCTGATTGCACCATTAGAGAGGCATATTAAACCATTTCTTCTATCAACCTTGGCGAAGATATGTGTTCAGTCAAACAATACATTGAAACAAGACTCAAGACAAATGGTATTTGTGAAATAATTAACCTCAGTAGACCTGAAATCTCACCAACAGTTTATGGTCAGCTTTGCAATGTCAACCAACAACTGCCGCTGTAGAGAGATCTTTCTCCATGCTTAATAAATTATTAAGTAAGGATCGCAATTTTTTGCCAGAAAATGTCGGCAAATACTTCATAATTTACCACAATCGGTCAACTGATGTAGAAGAGCAAGAATAAGTAATTAAAGTATCGTTTTTATTATTGAAAGTAAAGGCAACTTTATAAGTCAATTTTTTCAATTCGTAATGTCAACTTTTTTAATTTTTTCGGTCAACTTTTGACTGCCCTAGTTATTACTCGTTCGTTTATTCCATCAACGCTTTGACTTTATATTATTGCCTATTGTTTTTTTATAGCCTAATTATTTTATCTTTAGAACTCTGTATTATAAGCAAATATTTCACTGATGTTAAATTAGGTAGATTTATAATTCTAATAATAATGGAATTTAAAGTTAGTTCAAGTCGTGAGCTGTGATGAGCTCCAGTAGTATATCCCGTTATCCATTGTTCGTTCTTGTCTTCAAATTGACTCGCAAAGGCCAAATGTCCTCCCCATAAAGTTCGAGAAGGTCTTCAAAGACCAATTCACCATCGCTCGTATCGATGTCGCAGAGAGAGAGAGTTTCAAGGAATTACGAGGAGTTACAAGGGCAAGAGGAAGCCTCAAAGACCTTTCGGCCCACTTGGGGAGGTTCCTATTATTAAACTAGTTAATTTTTTAACTATTCTCGCACTAGTAGAAAACTGAGTAGAATATGAGAGAGAGAGAGAGAGAGAGAGAGAGAGAGAGAGAGAGAGAAAACACAAATATAAATTGGAATTTATGAATGGGTTCCGCGCCCCGTTTGGGTCTTTCGTTCCTTGTTCCTTCGCATTCCGTATTTCTTTGGGGCAAATGGGAGTAATAAAAGGCAACTCTCGAATCCAGCGTTCGCTTCCCACTTCGCAAAGTTAACGTTTCACCAATTGAGGAGGTTCAAAGCGTCTAAGTTCATATTCATTTTATATCATGCTTAGAGGAATTTCGCTATGCTATGTATTTCACACAGTTTTTATTCTTCAAAGAAATTCAACTATATATATATATATACAGGGTGTCCATAAGGTCACGCATCATAGGAACATAAGCAATGTCTATTTATTTGTCTCCATCAGGCCAAATATGTTGAGGAACATTCAAAGAAACCTCCTTTTCCGTTTACAAATATGTTTTGAGATTGGTGGGAATCATTTCGAACAAATAAATAAAACAAAATAAATGTATTTTCCTATGATGCGTGACTTTATGGACACCCTGTGTGTGTATATATATAATTTTTTTTTTTTTTTCGTTACTTAATTTAACGCTGAAACATTTCTTCAAGTGAAACTTGACCAAGTATAAAGAAGTAATCTTAAGTTTGCAGATGTCTTTTTTTTTAATAAAACTATTTAATATCGTACAATTTTCTCTTTTTGACTTATTTTAAGACTTTAAATTCATCACATTTTCTGCTTTCTTCAGTTTTTCACTTTGAAAATTCGTGGTTAGGCCTACTTGACCATCTTTCAAACTTGTTTGAATAATGAAATTTGGGGGCTTTTTTCCGTAGAATTCTCCAGTAGAAAATTACATTTTGGAATTTTTCTCTCTCGGCGCGCGCGTACACACACACACACACGTATATATATATATATATATGCAAACCCACAAGGAAAAAAACGATTCCAAGGCCTTTCGTGTATTCAGAGCTACACCTCGTTAGGGAATTGTTTTTCTTTTTCCTTTTGGGTTTGCATTATTCATTCATTTCACGTGTTTAATTGTGAAATTCAACACATCATATATATATATATATATATTATATACCGGGTGTCCGAGAATTATCTGTACAATTTTTGGCTGTTATTAAAAGTCAACCATGAAGTGTAGAAATTCCAGTGTTGTCCCATTTTACAGAGAATCTCATTAAGTTTTTCTGATACCAAGTTTTGACAAGTTTTTTAGAAATTCCAGTGTGTCCGAAAATTATCTGTACAATTTCATCTTTTAATAAAATTCTTGATAACACACGTAAAATTCTTAAACAAGATTATTTAGAATCTGTATTTTCAAAAGTTTCTTTTATTAAAGTAACGTTGTTACAAACATTCGATATGTGCACCATCAGTGATTCGCAAAACATCCAATCGATAATCGAAATGTTGCCATGTACGCTGCAGCACATCCACATCAATTCGCTCAATAGCAGCTGTGATTCTTGCTTTTAAATCATCAATGTCTGTCACCCGCGCACAAAAAAGAAAAAAACTTGTCAAAACTTATCATCAAAAACTTAATGAGTTTCTCTGTAAAATGGGATAACACTGGAATTTCTACACTTCATGGTTGACTTTTAATAACAGCCAAAAATTGTACAGATAATTCTCGGACACCCGGTACCTATATTATGCCGTGTTCTACAGATCTACAGAAGCTAAGGCTAACAAAGACCCTAAGATCCACTCTAAGGCTAGCCCGAGAGAAAGGAAAGAGTAGGGGGTTAAGAGAAGAGAATAAGGGTTAAGTAAGGAGCAACACCTATCATTCGTGGGTTAACATTCATTCAGAAAAAGAGGAAAAAAGTCTCACCATCATCATCCGCCGGCCACTGCCGACAAGTCAGAAAAATAGTCGGAGAAAATAGGAGAGGGGTGAAAAATGAAAAGAAGTAAATAAGAACGCTTACAAACCATGCAAACACAGTCTTAACTCACTGTCATACCATGCAAACTACAAACATGCAAGTAAAGAGAGTTACAGACATGCAAGAGAGGAGATAAGAAAAAAAAAAAAGTAGGTACAGTTAAACAAAAAGTGGGTTAGTTTACGCTACGAGCTACATCTACGTTCGTGTTAGTCTAATATTTTTTTTTTTTATTGCTGGCATCACACGCTGGCATGTCACAAGCTGGCATTCATCGTTAACAGACTCATCCTCGAGCACCACCACCAGAGCTCCTGTTGTTAACTTTTTTTTTTAAATTTTAAACAACGTTAATACTTTTAAAATGTCTGTCAAGACGGTTCTTAAACATATTAACACTGGTAGAATGAACGACTGACGCGGGAAGATTATTCCACTTATCAATTACTTTAAACGTAAAGAAGTTTTTAGCGATATTGGTAATGAAACGTCTGCCACGCAACTTAAATCCGTTATTGCGAGTATTACTATTATCGAAAGTGAACAATTTATCAAAATTTACGTTATCGATGTTATTAACGATTTTGAAAACTTCAATAAGCTCCCCCCTTAATCTTCTAGTTTCGAGTGTATACAGGTCTAACTCTTTAATCCTATCTTCATAAGGCTTATTGCGCAATGACGGAATAAGTTTCGTGGCACGACGCTGAACCCTTTCTAACCTATCAATATCCTCACGCAAGTACGGGCACCAAAACTGAACGGCATATTCTAAATGAGGCCTGACTAGGGACTTGTAAAGGGGCAATATAATATCCTTCGATTTAAATTCGAAATTACGCGCTATGAAGCCTAACATCCTATTAGCTTTTGCGCAAGACTCCAGGCACTGGTTCCTAACCTTTAAATCTTTAGTTACGCGTACGCCTAAATCTACTTCCTCGTCAACGCTCGCTAACTCCCTATCATCCATCGTGTACGCGTAATTATTGTGTGCGAGAACCTACATGCAAAACTTTACATTTATCTACGTTAAATTGCATCTGCCACTTATCCGTCCACTCCATAATCCTATCTACATCGTCTTGGATCCTATTTCTATCGTCCTCGTTAACAACCTTACCGCCTATTTTAGTATCGTCCGCGAATTTTGACACGTTACTAGTCAATCCTACATCTATGTCGTTAATGTAAATTACGAATAACAATGGGCCTAACACTGAACCCTGTGGGACACCACTACCTACATCTAACCACCCCGATTCACTACCATTAACTACGACCCTCTGCCTCCTAGCACGAAGCCACTCCTCTAACCAGTTAGCTACCTGACCGCGTATACCGTGCGCTTTAACCTTCGCAATTAGTCTCCTATGCGGAACTGTATCGAACGCCTTTTTAAAATCTAAATAAATAACGTCAGCTGCCCTATGCCTATCGTATTCGCGCACTACTTCGTTATAAAATTCTAACAAATTAGTTAAACAAGACCTATGGCGTCGAAACCCGTGCTGACTACTATTAATCAAATCTCTACTTTCTAAGTGATCGATGATACGATCCCTAACTACGGATTCCAAAAGTTTACCTACAATTGACGTTAAGCTAATGGGCCTATAATTGCTAGCTACCGCGCGGTCGCCTTTTTTAAAAATAGGCGTGACGTTAGCTAATTTAAAGTCTTCAGGAATAATCCCCGTTTCGAGTGACTGATTAAAGATCTTCGTTAAGGGGCCTACGATAACTTCTTTCAAATGTCTGGGATAAAAAGCGTCAGGGCCTGGAGCCTTGCTAACTTTTAGCCTATCGATATAATGCGCAATCTCAGCCTCGTAAACAGTTATTTCATCCAAAATAGTCTCGCTACTAAATGGAACGATATCATCCACGTCGGGGACATTATTTACGTCTTCTACGGTAAAAACTGTCGCAAAAAGGTTATTGAAAATACCCGCCATCGCCTGAGCGTCAGAAGCCAAAGCGCCATTAACATCCACTAGAGGGCCTATGTTATTTTTTACCGGCTTACGATTATTAACGTATTCAAAAAACTTTTTTGGATTATGTTTACTATCCGCAGCTATAAGTATCTCTAAATTACGCTTGGCATTCCTAACTGATCTTTTAACCTGACGTCTAAGCTCGATATATCTATTAAAGTTAGCTACCTGGCCATTACGCTTACTAAGTCTATACGCTCTATTACGCTCGTTTATAAACTCTCCTATTTCCCTCCTCCACCACTTCGGTCTACCACGATTACTAGCGCGCTTGGGCCTACGAGGAATAAACTCCCTTTCAATATTCCTAAAACTTTCTTTAAACGCCACCCAACGCAAATTTGTGTCATTACCCATAAATAAGTTATCCCAGTCCACTACTCTCATCCTATCCGCGAAACTATCAAAATTAGCCCTACTAAAATCAGGGACTTCTATTACGTTACTATCCTGAGTGTTTTCTATCAATAACTTAAACCTAAGAATTTGATGATCGCTACAAGAGTGAATAAATAGTTTGAGAGCATTTCTTAAGAAAACACACTTATATTCTTTTCTAAGAAAATCTTGTCTCTAATTACTTTTTTCTTCCAAGCTCAAAAGTTTGAGAGTTACCATCGTTACTGAGTGTATGTATTCATGTAGACAAAAAGTGTACACACACACACACACACACACACACACACACACACACACACACACTGTTATGCGCTTAGAGATCTAGCGGTTTTTTTTTTATGTATTTCATATTTTCGTCACTGTAGATTCTCTCTTCTTCGCACGTAATATTTTCAAAAGTTCTCATTGTGGAAGGCACTCCACTTACGTTGGCACCCTCATGGGTCTCAAAACTTAAGCTCGCACTAGCATAAAACATATATATGTAGCTTCGTGCATTTTCGAAATGGAGCAAACTGTGCCTCAGTTTAATTATTTAAAAAGCGAAAAAAATAATTCCACCTTTTACAGTTTGGATGAACTTAAAAAATGGACGAAATGGGAGGAAGTTTGACCCATCATTTCTTTCGGTGACTGAAATTTAAAAATTAAATTGTTTTCAGATTTTTTTTTTCTTTTTGGTGAATAGGGATTCACTTTTTATTTAAAAGTGTGACGTCCTCCATGTCTCTTTTAAAACTCTTACAAATTAAAACTTTTTCTTTATATTTCACAATTCTCTCTCTCTCTCTCTCTCTCTCTCTCTCTCTCTCTCTCTCTCTCTCTCTCTCTCTCTCTCTCTCTCTCTCTCCTGATGTATTTGCATAAAGCTTCACCTTTTAAAATAAAGCTAGATTCGAATGTTCAATTCAGTGATTTTGACGTTGTCGTCATGCGGATTTTTTTTTTTTTTTTTTTTTTTTTTTTTTTTTAAATGACAAGAAATAATTTAATCTTTGTAAGCTAATATTTTTTTCAGTGTTATAAACGATACGAGATTATTCCGATTTCTGTACTGAATGTTTCATTAATATTTCCATAGAAGGCTCACTGACGCGCGGTTTTTAATTAAATGTCGTGTTATGGAAGGTGTGTAACTTTTTTGGGGATTTGTTTCTTTCTAAATTCACACATTTATTTTTAATTACCATTATACCATTGGACGCTTCGTATTGAGAACGATATAATTCCATTTCGCATTCAGTTTAAATTGCATCAAGCGCCTATCTGAAGTCCCGCGATTCGTCATGTAATTGGAAAACAATACAAACTGTGTATATATATATATATAGGGTGGCGCAAAAGTCAGGAACCATAGGCACATTTTATTAAATTATAATAAATGTTCGAATTGGTGACCTTCCACTTGGAGACACTTTCTGACGCGTTCAATGCATGATGTTTGAACATTCCTTAACACATTGGTATTGATTTTGGCACAATAAGATGTGATTTTATCCTTTAGAGAACGTATGGTTCTGGGTCGATCAGCATAGACTACCGACTTGAGATGGCCTCGCAAGAAAAAGTCAAGAGGGGTGAGGTCTGGAGACCTAGGTGGCCATTTGACGGGCCCTCACCGTCCGATCCACTTCCTTGGGAATGTTTCATCTAAAGAGCTCCGGACGATGGTTACGAAATGTCGTGGTGCACCATCCTGCTGAAATCACACATCCGCTCGTTCTGCCAATGGAATGTCGTCCAGTATGGGCACAAGAAATGTTTGCAGCATATGCAGATATGTTTCACCAGATACATTGCCGTCGAAAAAAGTACGGACCAATTAACCGATCCCCCCAGAGGGAGCCCACACCATAATTCGTGGATCGACTTGCGCGTGTCCTTCCTCCATCTAGTGGGGGTTCTCATTGACCCAATAGCGTGATTATGCCTATTGACACGACCGCTGAGGTGAAATATTGCTTCGTCGCTGAACATGGTCCTTCGTTGAAGCTGTCGATGTTGTAGAAACCACTGGCAGAACTCCACACGATGGTCTGTGTCGTTACCGTGCAGTTCCTGAACGAGTTGGACTTTGTAGGGGTGGAAACGATTTGTTGTAAGAATTCGTTGAATGGTTCTTATGGAGACACCCATTTCCTGGGATAACTTTCCTAAGGATTTAGTTCGCTGTTTTCGAGGTGATTCATTACCGTTAGTGATGTTGCTGCATCGGTTGAACTTTTTGGCCGGCCACTACGCGGCAGATCATGAACACTTCCCGTTTCTTTGAAGTGAGTGAACAGTTTTCCAACTGATGCTTGAACAACTGGCGGCCTCTCAGGGCGTTTGTCATTAAAAGCAGTAGCAACTGATCGGTGTGTTACCACGTCTTGCACACATTAGAACTATCTCCACCCGTTCATCTATTGTCAATTTCTGTGCCATAGGTTCAACAACAAATCTGAAAAGAACAAAACACGTATTAAAACACAAATTATTAAAATGTGCCTTATGTTCCTGACTTTTGTGCACCCTGTATATATATATATATATATATATATATATATATATATATATATATATATATTAGCTCTGCCTTTAATTGCATTTTATTTCCGACAAAGTTGTCCTTTCAATAATAAATTTCCACTTCAGAACTATAACCCATGTTCTCCCCGGTTACGAGGAAGGAGCACGGAGTTACAGCCCTATTGTACCTCACTTTTTTTTTTTTTTTACTCTTCCAAAGTTTTTTCATTTGAAAAATAAATAAATGTGATATAGGACAGACATATTACGGAAAAAAAGGCTGTGTAATATTGCTTTATTGTACACGCGCGCGCACAATATATATGTAATAATTGTGTGGTTTTGTCTTCCCTATGGAATCGCGACGCGAACGTGTGTATCACGACATTAATATTGTTGCGGTGGTTTGTTTATCTTTATAAATGCTATCTTTTGTCATGAAAAAAGGGGATATGTTTAAATTAGGTTAGGTAAGGTAAATTTTTGTTAAATTCACTAGGCAGGTATGGGTAAATGTAACTATATAGCATTGAAAATGTGGCGGTTTTGTAGGATAACGAAACGTTTGTGTGTGTGGGGGGGGGGGAACACGGGGAAGCTATTTTTTCCAACAATTTACTCCTAACTTGGGTTCTCTTAAATTTTACATCGTCGATCCATCATTTTCTTCTTCTTAGAGCGGTACTTGGGACTTTCCTTATTTTTGAAGAGTCTACTTTTCTCTGATTGCAGTTAAGAACTTTCTTACTTGCTCCGTTAATTAAAAAAAAATCCAGGGACGTAATTCCTTAATTCTGAATGACTAAAACTTTTGTATTTCATAATTAAAATTTTTTTAAAAAAACCTTTAGGAATTAATTACATTAGTTATGGTCACTTTGTCTATCTGCAAAGTTATATATATATATATATATATATATATATATATATCAGGTCATCCCATAAGTAATGTCGTTTTTTACGATAGATTAAGTTTAAACTAGTCCTACTCAGTTTAAGCATAAATTTTCCGAAGATTATGCCTAAGGAGATCTATCGTGTTTCGCTAAATACTTTACAGACCTTGACCAGTGAAGACGTGTGTTTTGCTTTATGTGAACCCCTCATAAACATGGCGGTATCAAAGAGCATATCAGGCATATAATGCTTTACGAGTTCAAAAAAGGGAATAGTGCTACTGAAGCAACGCGAAACATTCAGGACGTTTATGGCAACGATATTCTGCATGTGAGGAAATGTCAAAGATGGTTTCAAAAGTTTAGGAATGGTGACTACTGTTTGACAGATGCAGCACGCTCTGGACGCCCTGCTGAGTTTGATGATGATTGAGGACCTGCTGTTAACCGCACTTGAAGAAGACTTCAACAACTGTCGAAGAATTGGCCCAGAAACTCAATTCATCCCCGTCCACCATCCATCGACATTTGCAACAACTCGGGAAAGTGCCTAAGTTAGGAAAATGGGTGCCACATGAATTGTCGGTCGAGAATCTGAGGGTGCGGGTAAACATTAGCACAGCTCTTCATTCCCGTAAACTCCAAGATCCGTTTTTGCACCGTTTAGTATCTGATGATGAAAAGTGGATACTGTACCAGAATGTTAAGCGCCGTCGACAGTGGGTTTGTGCCGGAGAACCAGTGACACCACAACCAAAACCAAATCTTCACCTCGGAAGGTGCTGCTTAGTGTTTGGTGGGATAAAGGTGGTGTAATACACTTTGAAACCTTACCACACAACCAAACAATCACTGCTCAAGTCTGCTGTCAACAACTGGATCGATTGAATACTGCTCTAAAAGAAAAGAGACCTTCTTTTGTTAATCGGAAAGGAATCGTGTTCCACCACGACAACGCACGTCCTCATACCGCTCGGATCACTTCTGCAAAAATTGAGGAGCTTGGGTGGGAAAAACTTCCACATCCTCCAGACTTTGCGCCTTCAGATTATCATCTCTTCAGGAGTCTGCAAACTATCTTGACAAGAAACAGTATACTTCTTTAGATGACCTGCACACCAGTCTTTGTACGTTTTTTGCCTCAAAACCGCCTGAATTTTATAAACATGGCATTGAAAAGCTTGCAGGACGTTGGCAGAGTGTCATTGATTCCGATGGAAAATATACACTAGATTAAAAAGTTCCAGTTGAGTTTGTTTTTTGTCCTTCAAATTCCGATCTAAAAAACATTACTTATGGGATGACTTTATATATATTATATATATATAATATATATATATATATAATATATATATATATATATATATATATATTTATATATATATATATATATATATATATTATATATTATATATATTAGTGGTGGACCGGATGTCAGTTTTTCAACATCTGCGGATGCGGATATTTAGTTAAGCTATCAATATAATATAGAATTATGAATATGACATAATTTTTCAAATTTCGTGATATTACTATTATGGCAGGCAATGCATAAGAATTAAAATTAATGTGGTGGACCGGATGTCAGTTTTTCAACATATGCGGATATTTAGTTAAGCTATCAATATAATATAGAATTATGAATATATGACATAATTTTTCAAATTTCGTGATATTACTATTATGGCAGGCAATGCATAAGAATTAAAATTAATGTTTTCATTATGATAAAAATAACTTTCTCAAGAGTTTCAGCCACAGAAAATTCAATGAAACAAGTTTCATTCAATTTTCTGTGTTACCAGGTATTTATATTTTGAGGTTTATATATTTGTTCATTAATAATTAATACTTTACATGAAATGTGCATGACTGGGCCTTATAAGCTACTTTATAAGCTAATTTAATTGTAAATTGCATAATTTCTTAGAGGTAATATCCGCATAGCATCTGCAGTCAGGAGTGCGGATGCGGATGTTAAAAATGATGCGGATATCCGGCCCACCACTAATATATATATAATATATATATATATATATATATATATATATATATATATAGTATATATGAAGAACTTAAGTCCAATTTTGGTCAAAGCTGAGTTTGTACCACTAAAAAAATAGTTCATGCCCACGTGCATCAAAGCGTGTTATCGATTAGTTTTAAAAGGTGCAAAGTCCAATTCGCTGTTTCCAAAAGGGTCTAAATCTACAGATTCATCAACAACAGCACCCTCTATAAACTACAATGTTAGTATAATTGTATATACCTCCATCTACAGTGAGAGATAAATGAGGATGTGTGGTGACTGGTGAACACTATGCATGGCATGGCATGGACTCAACAGTGGTGTGGCTCATGGTCAGGATGACATTTTCGCTTGATATAATTTGATATGATTGATTGAACTGGTAGAGATATTGAAATAAATAATATTTTTGCACGGCAGGTTTTTTTTTTTTTGTTTCACTGTAATCCAGAAGTCTTTTGGACATGTCTTTGATTGTATTCCAAAAGGTGCTAATTGCACCATCAATTACGAACGAAAAATATATTTACAAATTAACCATACGTACTAGATCTTATTTACACACTTTTTTTTTTGCTTAATGGCGTTCACTTCCAACATTAATGTGAAAAAATCTACTTTAAGGACAGACTATAGTAAAAAAAATAAAATGTGCCAATATCTTAAAAACTGGTTTTATGGACTTAGCGCCTTTTGGAAGTCAGCTCTTCATATATATATATATATATAGAGAGAGAGAGAGAGAGAGTTACAAGGACAAGAGGAAGCCTCAAAGACCTTCCGGTCCTCTCTGGGAGGTTCCTGTTATTAAACAAGTTTATTTTTCTTTCAACTATCCTAACAGTAGTAGAAAACTGGATAGAAAAGTAGAAGGCTCTCTCCCTGCCAGAGGCAGGTACGGAAAAAGGTTGAAGAAAATACCTTGACCCTGGAAAAGTAGCCAAGGAAATTTTACAGGAAAGTGGAGAATATATAAATAGCTCTATATTTAGCATGCTCACAGACACACCGTGCAAGCGAACTCATGCAGAGTTATGTTATGTTTTAGTCTTAAACTATGAGAGTATTCAGTACTTTGTCTAGCC
This sequence comes from Bathynomus jamesi, assembly GCA_023014485.1. Taxonomy (NCBI): domain Eukaryota; kingdom Metazoa; phylum Arthropoda; class Malacostraca; order Isopoda; family Cirolanidae; genus Bathynomus; species Bathynomus jamesi. Next base: position 294,288 of record JAJOZX010005088.1, on the reverse strand, counting down.
TATTTTTAAACACATTTACACTGACTGGAAACAACCTCTGAGGGAAGTTGGTTCCAGATATGAGAGAGAGAGAGAGAGAGAGAGTCGAGGATATGGGGAATAATGAAACTCAAATAAAACGTTTATCAGCCAAATGGAAAGGTTGTCACTTATTTGACTCATTCCTCTGATTTCGTTTATTTGGATGTATTCCAGTATTTTTTTATATTACACAAAGGCTATACCCCGAGAAAATGACGTTTTGCACACACACACACACACACACACACACACACACACACACACACACACACACACACACACACACTCTCCAAAAGTTTATAACCATTATTGTTTGTAAATTTGTTAGGTATTGTTTTTAAAAACGTTTCGAGCAAATGTTCTCTTTGTTGAATCTATTTGAATTTTGAATTCGTTTTCATGTTAGTGACATTAATTAATTTTGGAAGATTTTTTGAAATGAACAAAATGCGGAGGAAGCCGAATAAAATAAGCATTCTGTTGCGTCTTCGAAATTCTGTGGTTTTGCATATTCATGAGTGCATTTATACACAACGGAAGAAGACTATAAAAGAAGGCAAAATTCATTTATGCACGACGAGGAAAACGCTAAATATTGGAAGAACAAACGAAAGTACTTTAAAAAAAATAATAATTTTTCTCAGTAGACCGATGCAGTCTTTTCGTAACTTTTAAAAAGATTGACGTAGTCTCGTTTCTGCCGAGTCTCTCTCTGTCTTTCGCTCTTTATCGCGCAAATATTATCATGGACATCCATCTGATAAAGAAGTAAAGTTGTCGGTCCTCGCTCGCGAAGGAGGAGAAACTTACTTCTGCGCGAACGAAATAAAGGATTCGCAAATTGTTATTGCACGAACGCTCGCGCTTTGGTAACTGGGCATAAGTGAGGTTGAATATGTGATAATCCATAGGTGTAGTCGGCTAACGCTTTTGGAACACAGTCGAACCATTAACAAATTTATAAAAAATGTAGAAATATTTTTATCGTAAACAATAAAATGTACCTATGTTCGTTCTGATTAGATAAGGTTCGTGAGTTTTGCTTAGGTTAAGTTAGGCTAGATTAGCGAGTACCTCACCATTTAATGACTTAACGGAAGCCACCCTTCGAGCCCTCAATTGCATCCGAAAATCTTATCACGCCCTTCTCGGTTCGATGGAACTAATGTTAGGTTAAATAATGTTTTGTTAAATAAAGAGTCGGTACCTCATTTATGTGGAGATGCGCCCATTTGTGTGTGTGTGTGTGTAATGCAAAATTTTCTTGATTAATTAAGCCAATTTTTAAATTTGAAAGCGGAGAAATAAAATGCAAATTTTCCATGTTTTGAAAGATGTTTTTCAAAACGTATTTAAATGAATTTCGTAATTAGCGTTTTTTCTCTTAAATTTAAGATGGTTTCGCGCATGGCACGAGCGTAATGACATGCCTACAAATTAAACTCCTTTTCTCTTCCATTGTTTATGGGCCTTTTCTCGGTTCCTTTTTATCCCTTTCAATCCTTTTTGAGGGAACTTTTTTTGTCTTCATCTTCCGCAGTATTTTTGGCGTTTACGGGTTATAGCACGCATTACGGTATAAGGTCCTTTGATCGATGAAAGATTTTACCCCCGAGTATTCGCGATAAGAGAGACTCGTCTCATTCTGACGTGTCATCTCTTCCAGCCCCGTTTTTTTTCTCTTTACAGTCATGTTTTCACTTTTTTCCTTAGTCGTACGCACAAATTAATTACCTTTGCTTCTCTACTTTAAAATAAAAAATAAAATTAGTTTCATTAAATGTATGTCCCGTTTCATCATCATTAAATGCTTGAAAGTAAAGTAGAAATAAAGCTACCTAAATAGTCCTTTATTTTCTATAATGGCCACGCCCTATGACAAACGGGAAATAGCGCTGAACCTCCATTATCAAATTAAAACTTCTATAAGGACAATTTTAAAAGGTGATTAATACATTTTCTCTCTCTTTTGATTGATTGGATACATATACAGTGTTATATATATATATATATATATATATATATATATATATATATATATCTATATACCCTCCTCTCCTCCCGAGAGAGGAGGGGCGACAAGCTTGACCTTCGTGAAATGAGGAATCATCGCACGGAACATTTGAAAGGTGTATATATATATATATATATATATATATATATATATATATTGTGTGTGTGTCCCAAGGTCGCGCTGTGACTACCGTTATTCATATCTGTGTTGATAGTTAGTACTGTACAGAAGGCAGCATAGCGCAGATTTTTCAAGATTGCTTTGTCATACACCATGCATGTTATCCAGACTTCTTTGGCATGCCAGGCGTAAGAGGGGTCTTATTTCTGATACTTTTCGTAAAATTAGTTTTTTCTTTTATTATGAGCTATTCGTCAGTTAAGTAACTCGTTACAAGATAGGAATTAATTCCTTAAATCGTAGTTAATAAAGAGCTGAAAGGAGCGCAGGTTGCCTTTTTCGTTTGTGCTTCAAACTGAGTTGACCGACATACAATATTAATATTACCAATTAGCATTTCGGCCTTGCCGGCGCAGAGAGAGTCAATGTTGAGCCAACGCTTTTCCACGAAATGAGAGTTACTCACTGCACTCTCTCTTCTAATGAGTGATGGATATTGCAGGCAAACTTTCTGTGCACAAATGATATTGGTTTTATGTTTATTTCTCCGAATAGAAAGAACTATTTGCCTTAATTGCTTATTCGTGTTGTTGTTAATATAAAAGCATTACGAAACTAATAGGTCGATTGAGCTAATGGCACGCTTGTATTGATTGCAAAGATGTCGGACCTCGTAATTTTATATATATATATATATATATATATTATATACCCTTCGCTTTGTCCGGAGCTATAGGGCGCGTCCCTCTGTGGCCAATGGGGGAATGCATCTTCCTCCGATGCAAGGGCTTCTCTGCCCTCGTGACCATTGGACCCGTTTGGGGACCCGGCTGATCTCCTACCCTCCTACTTATATTTCTCTCTCCTCCTTTCCCCAACTCTTTCTAGTTTTGTTGTTTCCTCCCTTCCCGCATTTGCTTTGTTTTGGACTTTGACTTGATTTTTTCCTTGGACCTTGGGTGAAGGAGGTGGTTGTCCTTCACCCTTGTCGCTCTTAAACCAAACCCAAGCCCTGTCCCTGCCATCTTTCACCGCGCGTTGGATGAGAGTGGCCGCCTCGTAGGCACTGGGAATGGGTGTATCTCCCCTGCGTGACATCTATTGGCGGTGGGACCGAGTGAGCCCACGATTCGCCTTTCCCTTGTTGGAGTCGATGGTGGCTGGATGCGCGCGGGGGATGAAAATTCTCTTTTTCTATGGCTTCTTCATCTAGGTTAACGACTTCCGCTTCTAATACTCGGACTACTACTCTCTCAACACTCGGGTGGTGGGCAACCAGGCCCTCGAGTCCCCTACCACTGGAAGACCGCATCCAGATGGGGTTGACCCCCCTTGGTAACTGATCACTTGCATCCTCCTTTACCGTTGCCGACCCCAGGCTGTACCCTGAATATCCCTTGGATGTACACCCTCTGGAGCAGGGGTCTCGCCCCAGCCCGCCTCAGCTGCCTTCGGGCAAGTCAAGTTCCACCCAAGATTTACCTCCAAAACCCGGCTTCTTGCTCTCCCCGTATGCCCCCCTCACCCGCCGTCGGCCCGCCTCCCCACGGAGAGAGCCCCGCGGCGGAGGGGAAGTCGGTACACGACCATCCTATCGACAGTTGGATATCCCAGTCCACTTCGACTCTACTGCCTCCATATCCCTTCCAAGTATCCACAAATTCCTAGAGATCCGGCCTACCTCTGGATCCCTTCCGACCAACTCTGAACGGACGTTTCAGGCGATCCGAGCCCGCAGCAACTCCAGCCGTTATGATGTGCGACCGCAGAGGGATGGTTCCCTCCTCATAAAATCACGCTCAGCCACAGAGACGAAAGCCCTACTCTCCATCACTGAGGTCCTTGGATGCTCGGTGTCCGTTTCACCACACCCTCGCCTGAACCAGAGTCAGGGCACTATTTATGCCACACGCCTATTGTCAATTACAGTGAACGAGCTCTTGGAGGACCTCGCACCCCAGGGTGTCACCAAGATCCATCGCTTCACATCCCGACAGGGAGGTACCCCCTCCCCCACCCTGCGTCTACTTCTTACCTTTAATAACTTAGTCCTTCCCGACCGTATTGTATGGGGTATGGGAGACCGCACGTCATGCGAATTCTCTGTCCGCCCATACATCCCAGACCCGACCCGTTGTTTTAAATGCAACAAGTTTGGACATGTTAGCTCAGTTTGTCGGCAGCCGCACCAATTGTGTGTTCGTTGCGGACAAATTGCTCACCCAGACAAGTGCCCCAACACACCCAAATGCTCCAATTGTGAAGGTGCACACCCATCTTCATCCCGCGAATGCCTGTTCTTCAGGTTCGAGAAGGAGGTCCGAGGCCTGCAGGTAGCGGATTTCCTTAGCCTCCGAGAGGCACGAGACAGGGTGCGGAGTCGGGAGGTGAGACCGGGCGTATCTTACGCCGCAGCCCTCGGCTCTGTCCTCTCGGCACGCCGCCCTGCCTGCCCTCACAACCCCCCCCCTCGACCAGTGCTCCCCATCCCTCCCAGGGGGAGTCCTCGCAGGAGCTGACGACCTCCTGTCCCCCACCATTCCTTCTCTCCACGCACCTCACCTGCCACAGATTCCACAGGAGTCTGGGACCAGGACACCCAGGCCCCACCCACCTCGAACCCTGCCCTCCCAGCACTCTCTGCACACACCCGAACCTATCGCCCGGAGTAAGCCGACGAGGCGGAGACGTCGGAGTGAGTCGCCAGACCCTCCGGACTTTCAATTTCTCTCCCTCTTCCCCTAGTGCTAAGAAGACGGATCGGACCTTCACACCGCCCACTTCGTCTATGAGGACCAAACCACCCACCGCAGAAGTCCCATCAATCTACCCCCACAGACTCGGACAATAGTTGCCGAAGTACATGACCCACCCACGACGAGATCCAATCTGGACAACATCCTCTCCCCCGAGGATCCAGTGGATGCGGCTCTGGCGCAGCTACACGGTGAGGGGAACTCGGCTGCGCCCGTGAGTCTCATGGACCTGCCCTTGCCTCCTGGTGCCATTTTTTCTACCCCTCCACGAGAACACACTGGTTTCTCCTCCCACCCCCACTGTACCTGCTCCCCTAAAATCCCCGGCCCACACCCTGTCAGCCACTCTGAGCACGTCCTCCCTCCCACCTGCCGGGTCCTTCTGGCACCCCCTATCGCCACCTGGGTCCGTCGTGAGACCCCAGACAGGCGGGGAGCCAATTTGGGAAATAAAACGCCCCCCCCATGGCCCGAACACAAAAGCCCATCAAGAAATTTCTCACCATCGGAGCCCACGACGATCTCCAAGCTGCCGTGATCCACGCCTCCGGTCTCGCTCGGCCGACTCGACCCCGCGGTCTCCGCGGAGATCGACTGGCCGACCGATTCCTTCTCTGGTGAACGGCAGATAGCCAGCCATACTCCTGACTCATCTTCGCCTTCGCGAACCTCAATCTACCTTCACACTCCAACCTCTTCGCACCTATACCTTTACCCATCCCCATCATCAAATAATGGATCCCCCGAAAACTACAATAGTACACTGGAACTGCAGAGGAATATTCGCGAATTACGAAGGCCTTAATTCCTTGATTGCCACTTCCCGTCCGGTGTGTGTCTGTCTCCAGGAACTCATCCTGGGGACCAGACCCATGCCCTGCCCGACTGGATATTCTTTCATCACCACCCCGTCTCCTACCTGCACTCGAAAGGGGGCTGCCATTTTCATCCACCACGCAGTCCCCTTCTACAATCTCCCTATCCGATCCCCGTTACAGGTGATTGCTACCCGGCTTTCCCTGGATAGACAGTACACCGTCTGTTCAATATACCTCCCTCCACACACAAGTCTCCCGCGATGACCTGGTGGAGGTGGTACAACAACTCCCCAGGCCCTTTCTATTACTGGGCGATTTCAATAGTCGCCACCCCATGTGGGGAGACACACACTCCACCTATATGGCCCCGACCCTGATCAACATCATGACCGAGCTCTCCTTTGAGTGCCTCAATGATGGCTCTCCTACATTCTACCATGCCACCACCTGCACTCCATCCTGTATAGACCTGTCCTTCGTTTCGACCGGTGCCCTCCTAGATTTCTCATGGCCAGTCCTCCAAGAGGATTATGGAAGTGACCATTTCCCAGTTCAACTCACGCTCAATTGGCCCGACCAGACCGTTCGGGTACTGGAGAAATGGATTACTGCAAAAGCTAATTGGTCCCGCTTCCACGACGATATATATACAACCCGAACGACTGCCAACTTCGCATACTTCGAATCAAACGTGGTAGCGGCTGCGTGCTCTAGCATCCCGCGATCCTCCACCTACCCCCGCGCCCGACGGGGTCCGTATGCGCCAAGAAGACGGCTACTCGACGGTTTTACCGTACGCGACTTCCCATCCATCGCACGGAGATGCAGCGGGCCAGGGCCATCGCCCGCCGCACAATGAAGACAGCGCGCCGAGCTTCTTGGCGTGCCTTTGTATCCGGCGTCACCACCACCACACCTTCGGCTACCATCTGGAAGAAGGTACGGGGCGTCGAGAGGCGACATGTCCCCTCCCGACCCCCGGTACTCCGGACTAACGACGGACTCCTATACGAGCCAAAATCAGTGGCAAACCATCTAGCTTCTACTTTCGCCGCCGTTTCTTCCTCTGCAGTTAGCTCCCTCGTACCCGCCCCTAAAAATAGCTCCTCTTCACCGTCCATAGACAGCTCCTACAACCGACTGTTCACCATGCGTGAACTACAGGCGGCACTGGCCTCTCGACGATCCCCTTGTCCCGGCCCGGACGGTATCCCCTACAGCATGATCCAGCACATCCACCCTACCTTACAAAATTTCCTACTAGACCTATACAACCGCATATGGATAGAGGGCGCCTTTCCTCCCGGTGGAGGGAGGCCTACGTAATCCCTATCCCCAAACCCGGCAAAGATTCCCTCGATCCCACAAACTACAGACCAATCGCCCTAATGTGTTGTGCCTGCAAAATTTTCGAAAAAATGGTCGCGACGCGACTATCGTTCTTCCTCGAAAATAGTAATTCCTTCCCGGCTACCCAGTCCGGCTTCAGACAATTTCGATCCACCACTGATCCCCTCCTGCTTCTCAGCCGTGACATACAGAATGCATTCGACAGTGGACAATTCGTCCTATCAATATTTTTTGACATCCAGAAGGCCTACGACACCACTCATCGGACAATAATCCTTAGTCAGCTCCAAAGTCTAGGGCTCGTCGGAGCCATGCCGACCTTCATCAGGGGCTTCCTATCCTCCCGAACCTTTAAAGTTCGGGTGGGCTCAGTCCTCTCAGACACTTTCGTGCAGATGGACGGGGTCCCACAGGGAAGCATCCTCAGTGTTCTATGCTTTTCCATCGTCATGAACACAGTCTCAAAATGCCTTCCACCCAACATCCGTTCTTCCATCTACGCGGATGACCTTGCGATCTACTTTGCAGGGCGGGAGCCGTCCGTAGTTCAACGGCAAATTCAGCTCGCCATCTACCGGGTGGAAAGGTGGGCGACGTCGGTGGGTTTCCGCCTCTCCACCCCGAAGTCCAAGTGTATGCTCTTCAGCAGAAGAAGACCCGCAACCCTTCCTGTTCCTTCTGTCACGCTATACGGCAATCCTCTTGAGGTGGTACCTCCACGCGTTTTTGGGCGTGATTCTAGACCGACGGCTCAACTGGGTTCCTCATATCAAACAACTGAAGCAGTCCCTCCAGCGTCCCCTCGCTCTACTAGATCACCTCTCCCACACCACATGGGGCGCAGACCGACGCTCTCTCCTTCGTCTTTACACTTCCATGGTCCAGTCGAAGCTGGACTATGGCAGTGTAGTATACGGTTCAGCCTCCAACACCTGCCTCCGTATCTTGGACCCGGTCCTTAATAGGGGCCTCCGCCTCGCCACTGGTGCTTTCCGCTCTTCCCCAGCCTCCAGCCTTCAAGTGGATTGCAATTACCTCCCTCTCGCCCTCCGACGGGGTCTGCTCCTCATGAGGACATACCTCCGTGCACAGAGACTACCCTCTTCGCTTGTATGCGCGGCGATTTCTGAACTCCCACCCCAGGGACGGAGCTGGCACTTCACTAAAGAGGTCCGCTCTTTCCTTGACCTTTCTAACATGCCGTCCCCTCAATTATCCCCATTTCATACAACATCTACCCCCCCTGGCTCCTCACCCCTATCAAGTTTTGCAGGGACCTGTGTGCCCTACCGAAGAATACCACGAGTGCTACGGTATACAGGTCACTCTTCCGTGAACATGCAACCCAACATCCGGACACAGTCCCCATTTATACAGATGGTTCCCGTTCGGAGACTGGTGCGGCCGCCTCAGCGGTGATACTGGCCCAGCCACTTTCTCGAGGCGTCAGCCTGCCCCGCGAGACCTCCGTTTTCTCGGCAGAACTCTTCGCGATTAAGGAGGCCCTCGACATAGTGCGCACTCACTCTGCCAGCTCTTTCGTCATTTATTCAGATTCCCAAAGCGCACTTCTCTCCCTAGAGAGATTTAACCCCCCTCATCCGCTCGTCTGTACCATCCAGCAAATATTCCATTTTTTAACAGCCTTCCGACACAAGACAATCGCCTTCTGCTGGGTCCCGGCACATGTCGGTATCCAGGTAACGAGGAGGCGGACCACACGGCAAAGTCGGCCCGCTTACTGCTGGCCTCCCTGAGCATTACATGCCCCCCCTGGTCTATCATCCCCAACTCAGTAACACCACTCACCCACTACCTCGCTGAGATATGTACCACACTAGGGACGAATCGGCCGTAAAATAAGGAAAGAAAAAATAAATATATATATATATATATATATATATAATATAATCGGGTAACAGCTGCACCAAGGACAGAAATCCTTTTTTGAAATATATTTCAAGATCATAAAATTTCAAATTTCAAAAATCAGTTGGCTTTTCCACTTAACCAAAAGGAAAAAAAATGTAAGCTGAAATAGAGTTGTATTCAAGTATGAGTTTTAATTAAAGGGATGGACACTGGGCAGTCTTCTAAAACCCATCCCTTTTCCAGTATTCGGACACGTTCATAAGCTATACTGGCTTGTAATATTACATATTTATCATCCTGAGGCGATGTTTGATAACGACCACGAATCATTATGAAAGTTTGCAGTGGATTTAAGTTCACAAAGGCTCAAGTGGCTTGTGATGAACTTCACCACACAAAACGGTATTGCTATTTCAACTTAAACGACAACCGTAATAGTTCATCGGGACTGAATGAAAATAGAGAAAAAAAATTAAATAAATAAATAAATAAAAATATACATATACAGTATATATATATGTGTGTGTGTGTGTGTGTGCCTCGGTGGTGTAGTGGTTAGCGTCGCTGACTACAACTCCATCGGCCCCGGGTTCGAGACCCGATGACTGCAGCCGGCGCGCAGCAAAACCCAGCTGTTCATCCTTCCACACAATGAAGAGAATGGTTGGTAGATAAATGGGTACCCTGGGCGGCCTAGTGGTTAAGAGGCTGGGCTGCTGGTGGGGCGTGGTTCGGATTCCACGTTAAACTGTAGGTCTAAGGTGGAGTGAAAAGCTTGACCTTCGTCAGAATAAACAATTCGGGCGGAAGCTTACCAAAGGGGTGTGTGTGTGTGTGTTTGTGTCCACCAAATAGGTCGAAGAAAGCAACCCATTGGGTTGCGTTTCTTTTTGAACACCCTGTATAAAACTCTAATCAAAATGACATCAAATTCTGAATGCTTTTAGGTCTTCTCTTTTCATGCGGTCGCCACATGACACCTAAGTGGTAACCGACTGACCGGAGCCGACGAAAATCTATCGCGCTGTCGCTGATTAATTGCGTTTTTCAAGTCGGTTTGTAACCCTTCAGTACTTTGTTTCAAAATGTTCTGTCAAACCTTTGAATTCTGATTTAAGATTTCTTATAACACGATACCTTCTTTTGGAGCTTTTGCTGGCTTATCGAAACAACCCTCTTCGAGGGAAAACCAATTACTTTGAGTATAGCTGTACTTTTGGACGGTGAGTGGTTAGTAGGAGGGAAAATTCCACCTTTAAAGCAGTCAAATTTGGTTTACTCTATTCAAGTTTTTTGGATATATAAAGGGTGATCCAGAGAAATGGGACCCAAAAGAAACCCCTGTAACTCTTAAAGTATAAGTCCTTTTATAAAATCATACGCATCATTCGAAAGAGGATAGTTACAAGTTTGTACAGGATTGTATAGGTTTTGACAATACAAGACAAGATAAGATACAAAACAAAATAAAAGTGTTAGTTAAAACTAACCCTTCAAGATGACTGCATGGACTGTGGAACAGCTGCGTTTCATAACTGAGCAATATTATGAGCATGGAAGAAGTGTAGTTTCAGCTCAAAGATCTTTCAAGACAAATTTTCAGATGTCAAAATCAACTTCTAAGAAAGTAATCCGTCGGTGTGTCAGAAATTTTTCCCTAACTGGCAGCATTGGAAAAAGAAAACCAACTGGAAGAGTGCGCACAGCAAGGATAGACGAGATCATTAACAGAACTCATGAAATTGTACAGGATAATCCTAACATAAGCATCAGACGTGCTTCTCAGCTGTTAGGAGTTGGATATGGAACAACAACAACAACACCGTATATTCAAGCAAAATTTAATGCTCTTTCCATATAAAATTCAAACAGTGCAACAACTAAACGATGGAGATTTCGCACGAAGACGACAATTCTGTCAATGGATCCAACAGAAGGTAAATGACACCACCAATTTTCTAGCAACTTTGATTATGTCAGACGAAGCCCATTTTCACTTGAATGGAACTGTAAACAAACAAAATTGTCGTTTCTGGGCAACAGAAAATCCATTGAATATTACCGAAGTCCCGTTGCATAGTCAGCGTGTAACTGTTTGGTGTGGTCTTACTGCATCTCAGATCATAGGGCCGTACTTTTTCGAGGATTCCACCGGAAACACGGTCACTGTAAATGGTGATCGCTACGAAAAAATGTTGACCGATTTCCTTATTCCTAAATTAAGAGATCTTTGTCTAGAAAACCACTGGTTCCAACAAGACGGAGCTACCTGCCATACCACGAGGAACTGCATGGCAGTTTTGCGTCAAACGTTTCCAGGTGAGTTAATCTCAAGATTTGGAGACGTTGAATGGCCCGCAAGGTCTCCGGATTTTTCTCCCTTAGATTATTATCTCTGGGGATATTTAAAGAGTAGGGTCTACAGAAATAACCCAACGACCTTGCAAGAATTGAAGGCCGCCATCACAAATGAGATACAGGCCATACCACCGCACACTCTTGCAAAAGTGATGCAGAACTTACGAGCGAGAACACTGGAATGCTTGGCAACTAATGGAGCACATTTGAAAGGAGTCATTTTTTAAAAATAAATATTTCATAATAAACTTGTAACTCTACTCTTTCGAATGATATATAGTTTTTATGAAAGGAATTAAATATTAAGAATATTTGGCTTTTTTTTATGGGTCCCATTTATCTGGATCACCCAGTATAAGCTCATGCACAGTTTTATTGGGAGGAGGTTAAATCATGTAAAAGTTCTTTGGGTTGATACGCTTCTTTTCCTTTATATCGTTCTCACTTTGCCGTGTGCAATTTTGCTATACTGGCTTGAATAAGTTGTTTTGTTGTGTAACTTCGAAATTTTGACTAAGTTTGTTTGAACGTCAACTGTTTTTTTACACTGAATTTATGCGAGGAATTTTGTGACATTTCTACTGATTAATTTTAAAAAAAAATTTGAAATATTGCTTTGTCCTGTTTTAAAACTCTGCCGTCGTAATTTCTTGGTATATGTGTGAATAAAACCTGAAACTGAATGACATATTACTTGTAGTAAATATAAGCAGTATTGCTTGGAACCAAAATAGTATAAATTACCTTCTCTCAGTTATTTGAATGTACTTTGCTTTTAAACGTAAAAGCTGAATGCTGAGTATAAAAGTCATCAATGTTCTGAATGAAGCTCCGCAAGAATTCATACTTTGAGGGACAATTACTGATCAAAATTGCACTCAGAATGAAGAAGAGTAAGTGATACCTCAACTGTACAGTGATCAAATGAGTGTAAACAGAGAAATTATATTGATTCAATGAGTCAGGCTGAAAGGGGCATTAGTGAAAGAGAAAAAAAATGAGTGTGGTACACGTTTCCATCTTGGAGAGACGCGTTGACTGAAAATGACCCTTGCGCATAACAGACAAATTAACTGAAAGCCCCAGGGGTACCTGGCCCCCATAGCCCCGTGACACACACACACACACACACACATACACACACATATATATATATATATATATATATATATATATATATATATGGTTCAGTCGGTCATTTTCATTGAAAATCAGAAATTAGTTAGAAATGTGAAATCCATATTCTTGCAGAAGGTCGAGCGTTGACATTATGAAATTCGATTTTGTTCATGCAATGCGTGTGTTGCAAAATGTTTTTTTTGTTTTTTGTTTTTTGTGCAATAGAAAATCCGTTGACGTAAAAAATAACTTACAGTTCCAATAAATTATTTGTTTAATGTAAAAACAAGACATTCTGTATGTATGTATAGTCCAAATACATAAAATAAGTTTTCTTTTACTGTAATTAAACTTTGACCCGCAGGCTACAGCACAATAACTATTTTCAGCAAGTATATAGTCAATAACACTTTTAAATGCTACAAAAACAGAGAAATATTTCATCATGCGTTTAAAAATTATAAAAGATTTTATACTAATTAATGTTAGACGTTATAAGGTGTCCACAATGTCTTGTTACCCCAGTAAAATAGTAACTGATTTTCGATTTTCTTTCAGACCCATTTGAAATGTGTGACAGCAGCAACTATACGATTGAACAACGCATATTAGCTTCAAAAAGGAGCTGCATGATTAATCGGTCATGGAAGTTTGCGCGAATATTTTCATTGATTTTGCCATTATGTGGTCGCTCATGGACCAGGTATTAGCCAATGTGTGTTGTTCAATCGTATAGTTGCTGCTGTCACGCATTTGAAATGGGTTTGAAAGAAAAACGAAAATCAGTTACTATTTTACTGGGGTGACAAGACATTGTGGACACCCTGTAGATCCTATAGGATATTTAATATTTTCAATTCTTCGTACATTTTTAACTTTTTCATGCCTGAAAAAAACTTGCTCACCCTTACATCCTATATAATATATGAGTTTGGGGAAATACAAGCCATTATATTATTTATCCGTTAAAAGTATTGCAAAAAAAAAAAAAATGTCAGAATCACGTAAGGTGCCAAAACCAGTCGCTGTAACTTCTTAAGCTTAATGATCTACACGCAGGATAAATATCTGCTCACGTATTCATCATATATTCTGGAAGCTTCCTGCGTTAATTGACGCAAATCATAACGAACCAAATAAACCATTCAGTGAACCTCAGACGTAACTTTTACTCCCATAAACCTAACTTCACTCGAAACATTGAGATCTCTCTCAAACGAAGGAGTTGATACGTGGAATAATCTTGAAAATAAAATTAAAAGCGAAAGGTTTTGATACATATTATCGTACTCAATTAAGAAAGAAAGTCTTGGATGGATATCACCTTCTTTCCCTCTTGACCTTTCTCGCCATAACCTATTCCTTCATTTTCCCTAAAGCCATTTAAAGAAAACAAATTTCGTGTGTAAAGTACCGCTTTCAATTAAAAAATATTTACCAAGTAAAAAGTTCATACAAATTGATACAGTGTGTGTGTAAAGTAAAGCGAGTGAAGAGAGAGAGACGATTTAAACTGGTTTAAACTAGTTTCAACTTTTTTAACTCTTAAAAACATTTTCAACACCTCTTATAAACTTTACTGTCGTCGTATCGAATATACAGTTGTTATAAAGTACGTGTAATAAATATTACTCGTCCACGTTCACTCGCGTTAATATAATTCAAATCGGATTTGTGTCTTCACTCGCGTTACTTTATACACACCCTGTATTAACCAATGTATAATAGTGAATTATTATTATTTCAAGAATGAATCCAAATTACTGTATAAAAATGTCATAACCCAACGTACACAAATTGCATATACTGTAATACTGTTAACTAGTTATCGCCATGAAAGGTAACTCTCATTGTCCAACATTTGGCAGTTCTTAAGATGTAATACTTAAAATGCTATGTCCTTTCCACTAAAAAAATTTAATTGTATTCTCTCTCTACACCTTCTTTTGAACAATAATTTGAATATGATCGTAAAATATGGCAAAAAAAAAAAGGGGGGCGGGGTTCCTTGCATTATTTGAGCATTTTTGGATTGATATTCAAATATGTAGTCACATTCTAGTGTAACAGTGGAAACCCACAGATGGAATCTCAAGCATGAACACGGACGATTTTCGCATAATGCAAAAATGCTCCCACTGGAATTTGAATCCAGCGCTACTTGAGTAAAAGGCAAGGGCACCTTTGCAATTAAGCAAAATCGTGTATTCATGCCTGATATCCCAGTTTTGGCTCCTCAGCGTTACACTAGAGCAGTATTTCCCATCTGTGGTGCCACCAAATTTCACCGAAAACGCAAAAATAAAATTCAAAAGTTAGTCAACATATGCAAATGAAACAAAAGCATTCACAACTTATTGCCTGTTTAGACTCAGTTTCAATTTATGTGGTGCTCGGGTTGGGGATGAGGTTGGGGGGAACTGCATGTTGAACAGTGGGAGACGCAAAACCTCAGGGGGGGCTGCCAAAGACGACGCAAAGACTTCATGGGTGCTACGAAAGAAGATAAATGTCATTGGAATGTCTTGAACCAGAAAAGTTTGGGAACCAGTGTGCTAGAGATTTGAATGATATGCTGCCATTACCTCGAATGCAGGGGGCTGGGACGAAAAACGCCTCTTGATGCGAAAGCTTTGTTCCCTTGGGTGTTGGAGTATGCGCTAGGTTGTACTAACTTTTACCTTGTCGTAATGTAATGGTCAATGCCCTCGCCTTCTACTCAAGGGGTACTTGTTTCGGATCAATCCCAGAATAGGCACCTGAAATCATTTTTAGGTGCTTAATCTGGGATTGAGGCAAAACACAGGTGCTTAATCTGGGATTGAGGAGAAAAAAATATAAACAGTTTTTAGAGATATAATTTCATTGTTTTTATCAATATTTGAAAAAATCAACTCTAACCTAACCTAATCTCTTGCTATATCTTCTGCTTTTTTGGTTAGTTTTAAACAGGTGTGCATACACAAAATATAGAATCTTATTGGAACAAGCATAAATCAATAATCAAAACCATGAGAGGATGTCGTCGTGAATTATTAGAAACATATCTATACCAATTTATGTGGCAAGATAGATTTGCTTCAGATGGATTCAGAAACATTCGGGTTCATATTGCAGGAATTTATAATATCTAAAATTTTTCTTTATTCATTAAACCACTTTAAACCTTTTATAACTTTGCCTTTATTACATTTGTAATAAACTTTGTATAAACAATAAATTTTGTAATCATCAGATTTTTTTTATTTAATTCCTTGCAAGGTGCCTATTCTGGGATTGAGGTTGAACGCAGGTGCTTCATCTGGGATTGAGGTACATCAGGTGCCTATTCTGGGATTGACCCCTTGTTTCGAATTAGATATACATAGTAATTTGAGCAGCCAGTGTGTGTGTGTGTGTATATATATATATATATATATATATATATATAGCTCGGACATCGTCGCTAATGCGTTCCTGGAAAAGGCGACGATATTCAAAACAACGCTGTTCAAGGAATGTAACCTCTGAGAAATAAGAGGTTCCGTTCTCAGATTTTTTTTTGTCCAAATCAGGATTTTTGCATAACAAATACAGTACAAATACACTCGTTTTAACAGCTCAATCACAGGAAAAACATCAATAAGAAAGAAACTGTTCAATTCAAACCTTTTATTAAACATGAAAAGGGGGAATGGTGATGCTGCCAGGCGTAAGACGACAAAATAGCAAAACCAAGACGATGATGTAAATCTTAGTCGCAAGCATAGCAACGACGAAAGCGCAAAACAACGATGTTCAAGATATATATATATATACAGTATATATATATATATATATATATATATATATATATATATATATATATATATATATATAGGCTTCTGAAATACATATTTGGGGTGAAATGAGATTTAGAAAAGGCAAAGGATTAAGATGGGCCGTTTCTGGGTATTTCCTTTTGCAATATGTCTAGACACACGTAGTCTCAGAGGAATGATTGTTATCAAGAATTGCTACCTTCTCTGGGATTTAGCAAAAAATAAAAAAATCTGGGGGTGGTCCAAGTAATTTTAGAAGCTAATATATATATTATATATACACTACCAGTCAAAAGTTTAAGTACACCTACTAATTTCCAATGTTTTGCTGCTTAGCTCATGACAAACTTCAAATGTAAACTTAACAGGTACTTGAGATGAATTTGCTTACCTGGTTTTCATATTGTATGCTTCAGTGCATCTGCCCTATGCAGTGTGTTGTAACACAGAAGCTTCTTCAAAATAGCCTTCAAAATGTGTTAATTTACGTCTAGCATGCAACCTAAAATTAATGCCATTAGCTCTGCACAAAGGTCCAAAAACAGTTTAAAAGTCTTTACTGGGGTAGTGTTTTTTTTCAGGAGTATGTTAATACATGTGTTCAGTTATTAACATGCGCTGCAGGTCTTTACATATAAAATACTTGCAGAGGAGCTAACTGTGTAGTTTAAGGTATATTTGTGTTTCAAAAAGCAAAAATGGGTGCCACAGCTCAGTTAACAACAGAAAAATGACAGTCGATTGTAACTTTGAGAAATGAGGGCCAATCACTGAGGCAAATTGCAAAAAAATTAAGTTTCTGTGAATGCAGTTGCTTGTGCCATTAAACGGTACGAAGAAACTGGTCAAAATAAGGACAGAAAAAGGTCAGGGTGACCAAGAACCACAACAGACTCGGAGGACGTATATCCGAGTCACCAGTCTGCGCCACAGACGCCTCACAGCACCTGAAATCAAAGCCCAGCTGAACAACTCCAGAAGTACAAGTTTCAACATCAACTGTAATTCCCTTAAGGCTATCGAGGTTAAGATGGATTTTCCGTCAGCAATTAATGCGATATGCGTTGAAGTTAGGGCGCGTAGTATTAGCCTTAATTTTGTTGTTGTTTATAGACCTCCCATTCAACCCCTTGATATCGATACTAGATTTTACTCACTTCTTGGTAACTTTATTAATAATCGGAATAGTATAATTGTCGGACACTTTAACTGCCCTAATGTTAATTAAGAGACTTTTACTGGTAATGATCAGGGTTTGAGACTGATTGAGTTCATGGAAGATAATTTTTTACGACAGATGGTTACCGAACCAACGCGCGGTGACAATATCTTAGAAGTGGTGACGACGAACGACGATAATATAGTCGAAGGTTTAGAAGTAGGGGAGAGTTTGGGATGTAGCGATCACCAAATTATTAGGTTTAAGCATTTGATAGAAAACAGTAAGGATAGTATAAGTCCCCGATTTTCGTAGGGCTAATTTTGATAGTTTTGCGGACAGGATGAGAGTAATGGACTGGGATAATTTATTTATGGGTAATGACGCAAATTTTCATTGGGAGGCGTTTAAAGAAAGTTTTATGAATATCGAAAGGGAGTTTATTCCTCGTAGGCCCAAGCGCGCTAGAAATCATGGTAGGCCCAAGTGGTGGACTAGGGAAATAGGCGAGTTTATAAACGAGCGTAACAGCGTATAGACTTAATAAGCGCAATGGCACGGTAGCTAACTTCAATAGATATATCGAGCTTAGACGTCAGGTTAAAAGATGTTAGGAATGCTAAGCGTAATTTAGAGATACTTATAGCTGCGGATAGTAAACATAATCCAGAAAAGTTTTTTGACTACGTGAATAATCGTAAACCGCTAAAAGATAACACAGGCCCTCTAGTGAACGTTAACGGCTCTTTGGCTTCCGACGCTCAGGCGATGGCGGATATTTTTAACAACTTTTTTGGGACAGTTTTTACCGTAGAAGACGTAAATAATGTCCCCGACGTGGACGATATCGTTCCATTTAGTAGCGAGACTGTTTTGAATGAAATAACTGTTTACGAGGGTGAGATCGCGCATTATATCGATAAGCTAAAAGTGAGCAAGGCTCCAGGCCCCGACGCGCTTTATCCCAGACATTTGAAAGACGTTATCGTAGGTCCCTTAACAAAAATTTTTAATAAGTCACTGGAAGCGGGGATTATTTCTGAAGACTTCAAATTAGCTAACGTTACGCCTATTTTTAAAAAGGGCGACCGCACAGTAGCTAGCAATTATAGGCCTATTAGCTTAACGTCAATTGTCGGTAAACTTTTGGAATCCGTAGTTAGGGATCGTATCATCGATCACTTAGAAAGTCGAGATTTGATTAATAGTAGTCAGCATGGGTTTCGACGCCATAAATCTTGTTTAACTAATTTGTTAGAGTTTTATAATGAAATAGTGCGCGAATACGATAGGCATAGAGCGGTCGACGTTATTTATTTAGACTTTAAAAAAGCGTTCGACACAGTTCCGCATAGAAGATTAATTGCGAAAGTTAAAGCACAGTGTATAACGTGGTCAGGTAGCTAACTGGTTAGAGGAATGGCTTCGTGCTAGGAAACAGAGGGTCGTTGTTAATGGTAGTGAATCGGGGTGGTTGGATGTAGGTAGCGATGTCCTACAGAGTTCAGTGTTTAGGCCCATTGCTATTCGTAATCTATAGGGTGGCCACAAAGTCCCGTTACCCCCTAGAGAAATGAATCGTATAACAATGCTATGGGCAAGGGGTAACGGGACTTTGTGGCCACCCTATACATTCACGACACTGATGTAGGCTTGACCAGTAACGTGTCAAAATTCGCAGACGATACTAAAATCGGTGGTAAAGTTGTTAACGTGGACGATACAAATAGGCTCCAAGACGATGTAAAGAGGATTGGAGTTGACGGATAAGTGGCAGATGCAATTTAACGTAGACAAATGTAAAGTTTTGCATGTAGGTTCTCGTAACAATAATTGCACTACACGATGGACAATAGACAGTTAGCGAACGTTGACGAGGAAGTAGATTTAAGCGTACGCGTATCTAAGGATTTAAAAGTTAGGAACCAGTGCCTGGAGTCTTGGCAAAAGCTAATAGAATGTTAGGCTTCATAGCGCGTAATTTCGAATTTAAATCGAAGAATATTATATTGCCCCTTTACAAGTCCCTAGTCAGGCCTCATTTAGAATATGCCGTTCAGTTTTGGTGCCCGTATTTGCGAGAGGATATTGACAGGTTGGAAAGGATTCAGCGTCGCGCCACGAAACTAATTCAGTCATTGCGCAACAAGTCTTACGAAGATAGGATTAAAGAGTTAGACTTGCATTCACTCGAAACTAGGAGATTAAGGGGGGAGATAATTGAAGTTTTCAAAATCGTTAATAAAATCGATAACGTAAATTTTGACACTGTTCACTTTCGATAATAGCAATACTCGTAATAACGGATTTAAGTTGCGTGGCGGACGATTCATTACTAACATCGCTAAAAGCTTTTTTACGTTTAAAGTAATTGATAAGTGGAATAATCTTCCCGCGTCCGTCGTGAACTCTACCAGCGTTAATATGTTTAAAAACCGCTTAGATAGGCATTTTAAAAATATTAACGTTGTTTAAAATAAAAAAAAACAATTGCAACAGGAGGTCTGGGGGTAATGGTCGAGGATGAGTCTGTTGACGATTAATGCCAGCGTGTGATATGTCAGCAATAAAATTATAAAAAAAAAAAATTAGACTAACACGAACGTAGATGTAGCTCGTAGCGTAAACTAACCCACTTTTTGTTATACTCTTCCTACTTTTTTTTTCCTTTTCTTATCCTCTCTTTACGTGCATGTCTGTAGTTTGCATGGTATGACAGTGTTTGAGTTAAGACTGTGTTTGCATTGTTTGTAAGCGTTCTTATTTTACTTCTTTTCATCTTTCACCCCTTTCCCATTCTCTTTGACTATTTTTCCAATTTGTCGGCAGTGGCCGGCGGATGATGATGGTGTCTTTCTTTCTCTTTTTCTGAATGAATGTTAACCACGAATGATATGTTTTGCTACTTACTTAACCCCTTTTTCTGCTCTTTTTAACCCCCCTACTCTTTCCTTTCTCTCGGGCTAACCTTAGAGTGGATCTTATGGTCTTTGTTAGCCTTAGCTTCTGTAGATCTGTAGAAGAGAGGCAGGATTAAAAGGACGAACTGTAACAAAGAAACCAATACTGAGACTCAAGAACAAAAAGAAAAGGCTAGCCTGGCTAAAAAACACCAAAAATGGACTGTTGAGCAGTGGAAATTTGTCCTTTGGACTGATGCATCAAAGTTTGAAGTTTTTGGATCCAAACGCAGAGTGTTTGTGCGGCGCAGGGCGGGTGAAAGAATGACACAGCAGTGTGTTGTACCAATATTGAAGCGCGGTGGAGAAAGTGTGATGGTCTGGGGATGTTTTGCAGGGGAGCAAGTTGGAGATCTCCACAAAGTCACTGGAATACTGAACCAACGTGGCTATCACAGCATTCTACAGCGCCATGCCATCCCATCTGGACTGCGACTAGTTGGCCAACAGTTCATAATGCAGCAAGATCCTAAACACACTTCCAAGCTGTGTGAAAATTACCTGAAGCAGAAAGAACGGCAACGTCAGCTCACAGTTATGGAATGGCCAGCACAGTCCCCGGATCTGAACCCCCATCGAGCTAGTGTGGGATGAACTGGATCGACGAGTGAAAGCCATGCAGCCATCCAGTGCTCAGAAGCTCTGGAACTCTTACAAGAGTGCTGGCAGCAGCTTTCATCAGACTCTCTTCTTTCTCTTGTTGAGCGAGCGCATGCCTCGAATTTGCTCTGCTGTAATTGCTGCTAGAGGAGGCTATTTTGATGAATCTAAAATTTAGACTTTGCTTTTGGTAAATTGTGCCGATTTGTTGTTATTCAAGTTCCCATGTTTGTACTTTTGAATTGTGTCATAACTTAATTAATAAATAAAGAACTTTAAACAAAATTTGAAATTTATGAATATTTCAGGGTGTACTTAAACTTTTTACTGGTAGTGTGTTTATGTATATAGCTTGGAGTGAAAAAAAGCTAACTTAATTTTGTACTTTTTTTAATGGAAGTCCTTTTTACTTTATTTTTATTTACTTATTTTTTAAACTTTACTTCCAAACTCATTAAAACCTTTCAAATTTGATTCGCTTCAATAACTTCGAAGGAAAAAGTGTGTATGTATATATATATATATATATATATATATATATATATATATAATATATATATATATATATATATATAATACACACACACACACACACACACACACATATATATTATATATACACTGTGTGGTTTTTTAATTTAATAAAGGATTATACTGTGTTCTGATACTGAAATGAAGTGTGGAAAGTAGTCACCAGAATTAATTTTAATAATTGGAGAAAGATGTTCCTGTTGACAGT
Organism: Bathynomus jamesi; assembly: GCA_023014485.1. Taxonomy (NCBI): domain Eukaryota; kingdom Metazoa; phylum Arthropoda; class Malacostraca; order Isopoda; family Cirolanidae; genus Bathynomus; species Bathynomus jamesi. The sequence goes on along the minus strand of JAJOZX010005088.1, from coordinate 272,602 downwards.
TCCAATATGCAAACATATGCAGAAATTAATTAAATTTGCCTCCTATATATGAGGTGCCTGATGAATACTAAAATTAAAGATGATGTACCATTGGTTTAATATATATATAACCTTTGGTTAGCTTCCGCCCGAATTGTTAATTCTGACGAAGAATGAACAATTTTCACTCCACCATAGACCTACAGTTTAACGTGGAATCCGAACCACGCCCCATCAGCAGCCCAGCGTCTTAACCACCAGGCCACCTAGGGTACCCATTTATCTACCAACCACTTTCTTTGTGTGGAAGGATGAACAGTTGGGTTTTGCTGCGCGCCAGATGCCGTCGGGTCTCGAACCCGGGGCTGATGGATTCGTAGTCAGCGACGCTAACCACTACACCACCGAGGCGCATCATTATCATATATTTATTTATTTATTTATTATATATATATATATATATATATATAAATGTAAGTTTTGTACAATTGATTTGTGATTTCACACAAATTTTTTCTGGTTTTCCATTTCTGTGAATTTTTTTTCTTTTTTCATTTGTGAAGATTTATTGTAAAGGTCTTCTTAAAATGTCAAAAAAATGTTCGACCCGTTTTGTCTTTCAATTTTTTATTTCTCTCGCGACTCTCATGGTTATCCCTTTTCAGCCCCAGCTCTCTTTTGCGTTATCCCTTCCCCTCTCACTCCTCTTTCTCGCCCTCTCTCCCTCTCTTTCCGATTGTTTCCGCCTTCTCATTATTTCCGTTAATCGAAACGTTTTCGATTTTGCGTCGATTTCTTCGACGAGTTCGACAGTAACCGATTGGAAAGTTCTCGATGCCGATTGTGGAAGAGATGTCGCTGGTTTGTTATGAAGAGCGACATTTACTTGACGCTGTGATGCGATTCGGACGATCGCCGCATTTCTCTGTATTAAAAGGGGATACTCTCTCTCTCCTCGTCTCCCTCTCACTGTTTTGGAATGTTTATGGATGGATGCGTCTTACAACCCTGAATAAAAGTTGTGCTTGTACGTAGAGAGAGACTGCATTAGCAAATGGGTTCTTTTGCGCAGTTTATATTTCAGATCGATCGAAGCATTCGAGTCGCGAGTAAGGTAATAGTGCCAAAAATAAAGATAAAAAATGAAGCATAATTGGAGTGCCTGCCGAGGTTGCTTCTCTTGATCATCATCATTATCATCCGTGCAAATCTGATCCTCGTGGATTATCATTTCAAGTAAAAGACTAGACGCTTCATTCTTCCACCCCTTAAAAGAATGAGCCCTCTCCCCTCCTGAAGGGGAGATTCGGGAGTTGGGGAAGGCATATATCTTCCTTCATCCCATCCCAAATCAGATCGGATAGGAAGGTATCGAAAAAAAAAGGCTCGTCATAAATCACATCTTTTGTCACGGTTTGATTGTCTTGCAGAAAAGTCCCTCACGTTTTCAATTTTTTCTCCTAAAGAAAAGTTGCATCAGTATAATGGGTTAAATTGACTGGAAACACTTAATATTTTCATTTTTAGTGACAAGTATTTTTACAATATCCGACTTCAAAAGTTTTTCATATATATATATATATATATATATATATGTGTGTGTGTGTGTGTGTGTGTGTTTTACTTGCAGATTCATTAAACGTGGCATAATGTTCTATACGATGAACTTATCATGGTCAATTTCCCTGAACTGACCTCGAGTCATGCTTGACACTGCATAGTGTCGAAGGTGTGCCGCGGTACATAGACAGAAATCATCCAAGTATTATTGTGATGGTGTGTGTTGCGGCTCTTCTATGGTTTGATGACTGCTGCAGTAAACTTCTGTTTTCATCAGATGAGCTCGAAGGAAGAAAACTGGTGCTCATCATTCGGAAGATTTTAGTGGCCACAGATCTTTCAAAATATTCACTTACCGGAGAAGGAGCCATGCTTCTCCATGATGTGTGGTATTTTTCGTCATCATCGTCATCCCGGAAGTAGCCCTGTGTAAGCTGATGTCTGTCAACTGATTCACAGATTCGGCAAATTTTCATTGTAGATCTCCGCGTTAGTGGTTCCTTGCGGGAAACTGGTGTTTATTTTTGATGCTCAAAGCTGGCAACACCCCCAATTTTCATATCGTAAAAAGCAATTTTGCATGGAGAACGTAATGTTGGGGTTGTTTAACCTCCTCCTCAGCATATAAGCTCATATGCTCACATGACGGAGGGGACCTACAACTTTACGTAGAATCAAACCATGGGTCGCTACATAATCTGGACGCGGAGGACGGTCATCCATCTGAGTGCTACCCAGACCCAATGTCGCTTAACTTCGCTGTTTGACTTTTATGGAGGACTTTTTTTTGCCATATTCGTGTGGATTGTCTTCGAAAATGATTTATCCACCTACGTGAAACCGTGTTTCATCCGTGAACCATGCGTGATCTAAGATACTTTGATTCTCACGAATAATACTTCAAACCATTCATAGTACCACCTCGTTTCTGTAAATCAAGAAGTACGAGTTGGTAAGTCACATGGTATGAATATAGACACAAACAAAACCAGTCCGCCGCCCTTCTTCATGACCCGTGAGGTGACCTTTACCAGCATTCAGAAATTTTCTCGAAAACTTAATGCGCAATAGGCTTAACTGTACGTCCAAGATAATCGGCAGCATTTTCTATTCTCTGAAAATAGAACAAAATGCCAAATTAAGCTCTTTCCTGTTCTCAAATTCATCCCTGAAAGTGTACTTTGGCGTTCTTTGTACGACTTAAGCTTGATGTAAAAGCTCCACAGAGAAAATGCTTTTCTGAAAGAAAAACGCTATTTTGAATGTCGCCGCGGCAGGAAGCCCGATTGCAATATTCTCATGAATGAAATTGAAGATAGCACTGCATATTGTTTTCAGGTTCGAGTTCCAGGAAAAATTCATCATAATAAGTTCATTGAGTAGGAGGTTACGGTATGTTTAATACGTCGTAGTAAGATAAATTATATGGTAAATACAGGGTGTCTCATAAGTCCGATTTCATCGGAAAATTTATTTAAAAATAAATTTACAAAAGTAATACATTAGAACCAAAACAAATATTCAAATTGATGTCTTCTTTTGGAACCTTTTTTTTTGTTTGCAGGTAGAATAACACGCAATGGCTAATATGGAAGTGAGTTACACTCCTGAGGAAAAGGCCTCCAGAGGTATATATATATATATTATATATATGTTAAACACAGACCGTGCATGGAACAAGGAACTCTTCTGGGAAAATCCACTATAGTCCGAATAAGTAATGGTAAATGACAAATACCATAGTTTTTCTTTTTCATGATGCTAGCCAGACGTGGGCAACGGGTCTCTCGCAAAGAGATCCCATAAATATAGCTTCCCTCACCAGCTATCTGCAAAGCAGACAGGATCCAGCTTTGGGACATGGACCTAGGGTTTAAAGCAAGCCTAGTCCCTACATTCAGAACCTATATAAGTAAAAGACTCGTTGCATTCACGTCGGATTGAATAACAAAGAAAAAGGGGTAACTATTGTATTTTTAGCCAAGAAAACCAAAACTTAAACCTCAACCGGGACATTGAGCGTCCACTTTTCAAGGCACGTAACACGTCCGTTTAATATACACAAACTCAGAATGGTCCCCTGAGAAATTTATATGTTAAACACAGACCGTGCATGGAACAAGGAACTCTTCTGGGAAAATCCACTATAGTCCGAATAAGTAATGGTAAATGACAAATACCATAGTTTTTCTTTTTCATGATGCTAGCCCGACGTGGGCAACGGGTCTCTCGCAAAGAGATCCCATAAATATAGCTTCCCTCACCAGCTATCTGCAAAGCAGACAGGATCCAGCTGTCCCAAAGCTGGATCCTGTCTGCTTTGCAGATAGCTGGTGAGGGAAGCTATATTTATGGGATCTCTTTGCGAGAGACCCGTTGCCCACGTCGGGCTAGCATCATGAAAAAGAAAAACTATGGTATTTGTCATTTACCATTACTTATTCGGACTATAGTGGATTTTCCCAGAAAGTTCCTTGTTCCATGCACGGTCTGTGTTTAACATATAAATTTCTCAGGGGACCATTCTGAGTTTGTGTATATTAAACGGACGTGTTACGTGCCTTGAAAAGTGGACGCTCAATGTCCCGGTTGAGGTTTAAGTTTTGGTTTTTTGGCTAAAAATACAATAGTTACCCCTTTTTCTTTGTTATTCAATCCGACGTGAATGCAACGAGTCTTTTACTTATATAGAGGTTCTGAATGTAGGGACTAGGCTTGCTTTAAACCCTAGGTCCATGTCCCAAAGCTGGATCCTGTCTGCTTTGCAGATAGCTGGTGAGGGAAGCTATATTTATGGGATCTCTTTGCGAGAGACCCGTTGCCCACGTCGGGCTAGCATCATGAAAAAGAAAAACTATGGTATTTGTCATTTACCATTACTTATTCGGACTATAGTGGATTTTCCCAGAAGAGTTCCTTGTTCCATGCATGGTCTGTGTTTAACATATAAATTTCTCAGGGGACCATTCTGAGTTTGTGTGTGTATGTATATATATATATGTGTGTATGTATATATAATATATATTATATATATATATATATATATATATATATATATATATATATATATATATATATATATATATATATATATAGGGAAACTAAAAGCACACACAGCGGCAGGACTGGACAAACGGAATGCGACACTGATCAAAGACTGCAAGAATGCAATCGCTGAGCTCCTATATTGAATATAGAGACGATCACAAGACACGGAAGAAATACCGGGCATCCTGAAGAGCGCGAACAAAGTCCCAATATAGAAGGGAGGAGATCAATCCGAGGCCAAAAACTATAGGCCAGTGTCGCTTACATCTCATCTCACTAAAATATTTGAAAGAATAGTTAGACAGAAAATCTATGACTTTTTGGAAACTCGAAAAAAGAAGTAAATTACTGGGAAAGGTTACACAAATTAAACCTATATTCATTGGAAAGGAGGAGAGAGAGATACACCATTATTTACACCTGGAAAATAATGGAGAAACTAGTCCCAAATCTTACTCTGAACCCTGTAACTCCCCAAACAACAGTGGAAAGTAGAAAAGGAAGACTGTATCGTGTTCCCAAATTAAAGGCTAGACAGGGAACGTCCTTAACCCTGAAAGAAAATAGTTTTGTTGTGAGAGGACCAAGACTGTTTAATCAGCTGCCCAAAGACCTAAGGAACACGAGTGGTGTTGCGGTGGACATCTTCAAAAGAAGATTAGACGCCTGGCTCAGAACAATCCCCGATGAGCCGGGCGTACCTGGCGACAAGCTTGACCTTCGTAAAATAAGGAATCATTGCACGGAGCATTTGAAAGGTTTATTATACACACACACACGGTGTTTAAGGAGGAAAGGTCAATACTTCGGGAGGTGATAGTATCGGTCATTGTGCGAAAAAAAGTTCATATGAACATGTCTAATTCTGAATGGTTCCGGAGATAAAACTGTTTGAATCTGATGCGCGCGCAGCTCCTCCTCCCCCTTCCCTCCCCTATAACCTTGAACTCTGTAAGCTGTAATGTAAGCATGTAACATAAGCCAATCGACAGCTGACTGTTGTGAGTGACATTGTTTGGTGTTTGAAGCAGTGTTAAGAATGCCACACACCTTCACACATGCCGAATATGCAGATATGGTGTATGTCTACGGTTTTTGCGATGGAAGTGCAACAGCTGCTGTTGCAGGATACCGTCGACGGTTTCCGAACAGCAGAATTCCGGATCGAAAAGTGTTTACCAGGGTTTTCAACACACTGCGTGAGATTGGTACACTTCCCAGCGCTCATGTTTCATCTGAACGTGATCAACAAGATGTGGATGAAGTGGAAAACATTCATTAGTTGGTAGAGCGTAGTCCTACGTACTAGCTCACGAAGAATTTCTACACGTCTCGGTGTACCACACACAAGAGTATGGCGAACATTACGTGAGGAAGGCTTGCATCCATATCGTGTACAGCGTGTACAAAACCTTCAACCAGGAGACACTGCCATGCGACTGGGATTTTGTCATTGGGTAAATGCTAATCGCCGATTGCTTCGATTAATACTGTTCACCGATGAAGCTACTTTCACCCGTGACGGTATCAACAACAATCGTAACTCTCATCGGTGGTCAGACGAAAATCCAAATGCTACTGTGGAAACAAATTTTCAACATCGCTTCTCTGCCAATGTGTTGTGCGGTATCATCGATGATCAGCTGATTGGCCCTGTTACTTTAGAGAATCGTCTTACAGGACAAAGTTACCTAGACTTTCTGCAAAATGAATTGCCAGGATTATTGGAGGATGTTACTTTGGCTACACGCGCTGGTATGTATCAGGTCATCCCGTAAGTAATGTCGTTTTTTACGATAGATTAAGTTTAAACTAGACCTACTCGGTTTAAGCATAAATTTTCCGAAGGTTATATCTAAGAGGAGATCTATCGTGTTTCGCTACATACTTTACAGACCTTGACCAGTGAAGACGTGTGTTTTGCTTTGTGAACCCCTCATAAACATGGCGGTATCAGAAGAGCATATCAGGCATATAATGCTTTACGAGTTCAAAAAAGGGAATAGTGCTACTGAAGCAACGCGAAACATTCAGGACGTTTATGGCAACGATATTCTGCATGTGAGGAAATGTCAAAGATGGTTTCAAAAGTTTAGGAATGGTGACTGCTGTTTGACAGATGCAGCACGCTCTGGACGCCCTGCTGAGTTTGATGATGACCTGCTGTTAGCCGCACTTGAAAAAGACTGTTCAACAACTGTCGAAGAATTGGCCCAGAAACTCAATTCATCCCCGTTCACCATCCATCGACATTTGCAACAACTCGGGAAAGTGCCTAAGTTAGGAAAATGGGTGCCACATGAATTGTCGGTCGACAATCTGAGGGTGCGGGTAAACATTAGCACAGCTCTTCATTCCCGTGAACAAGATCCTTTTTTGCACCGTTTAGTGACTGGTGATGAAAAGTGGATACTGTACCAGAATATTAAGCGCCGTCGACAGTGGGTTTATGTCGGAGAACCAGCGACATCACAGCCAAAACCAAATCTTCACCCTCGGAAGGTGTTGCTTAGTGTTTGGTGGGATAAAGGTGGTGTAATACCGTGCATCTGGGTGACTTTAGCACTTTTTGACATTCCATCACCCATAAATAAATTATTACAAGGCCTAAAACCTAACTTAATATCTTAAACATTACTTCTTAATGATACGTTGTACTCACCAAAAACTGGGTTTAGTTGCTCCCTAATCTTCACCTCCAGGAGCATTAGTTGGGTGACTTTAGCACTGCCTTAAATTATTTATCATTCCTTCTCAAAATTATTTATGTAGGGTCTCTTTAGCATGTGTGTAGAATGTGGTACTCATTTTTTTTTCCAAGGACAAATTTTTTAATGCGGTTATAACATTTATTTTCCCATAGATTTTTATAATACGTTATAACACATTCTACAATACGTTTTCTCTGTACAGAAAAACTTACTAAATGAAAAAGATAAATAAATATATAGAGATTTTTTTTATTTCAGATGTTTTTTGTACAGCCATTATTTTTCTGGATATAAGCCATAATATGTTTTTTTAATAAATTTGCTTAAGTCACCCAGATGTACGGTACACTTTGAAACCTTACACACAACCAAAGAATCACCGCTCAAGTCTACTGTCAACAACTGGATCGATTGAACACTGCACTAAAAGAAAAGAGACCTTCTTTGGTTAATCGGAAAGGAATCGTGTTCCACCACGACAACGCACGTCCTCATACCGCTCGGATCACTTCTGTAAAAATTGAGGAGCTTGGGTGGGAAAAACTTCCACATCCTCCACACCTTGCGCCTTCAGATTATCATCTCTTCAGGAGTCTGCAAAACTATTTTGACGAGAAACAATATACTTCTTTAGATGACCTGCATGCACACCAGTCTTTGTACGTTTTTTGCCTCAAAACCGCCTGAATTTTATAAACATGGCATTGAAAAGCTTGTAGGACGTTGGCAGTGTCATTGATTCTGATGGAAAATATATACTAGATTAAAAAGTTTGTCGAGTTTTTTTTTCTTGTCCTTCAAATTCCGATCTAAAAAACGACATTACTTATGGGATGACCTGATACTTTCAGCATGACGGAGCTCCTCCACATTTACCCGTCTGGTGATGCAATACCTACAAGAAACTTTCCCTGGTCGATGGATCGGCCGCGGTGGTCCCATTCAATGACCACCAAGGTCTCCAGACCTCTCCCCATTAGATTATTGGTTGTTGGGGTGGATGAAAAGTCAAGTTTACAAAAGAAAGGTAGATACACGAGACGAATTGCTCGCGCGCATTTTGGATGCTGCTGCCCGCATAAAGGAACGTCAAGATCAACTCAGACGAACAACACGCGATCTTAGCACACGAATTGCAAAGTGCATTGAAGTTGACGGTGGGATTTTTGAAAACGTGCTGTAAACTGTAACAAATTTGTAATTTCTGTATCTGATACCATTCAAAATGGCAATGTTTAAACATTAAATGTTAGAAACAGTAATTGGTTTCTCTTTCTTGATTACCATTAACAATGCTTTTGTATTTGTAGATTCAAACAGCTCTATCTCCGTAACTATTCAGAATTAGACACAGTTTTTCGATCATTTTCCATATGTAGATTATGGTGTACCTCTCTCTTCTTTCCAGGGAGTACAGATTTAGTTTACGTAGTTTTTCCCAGTAGTTGAGTTCTTTGCAGCCATCAATCTTGACTGTGAAATGCCTTTGCGTTTCTTCTAGTTTATTAGTTTCTTCCTGTTTATATGGGGACGTCAAAACTGAGCAGTATTCAAGTTTGGGTATAATCAGTGTTTTTAGCAGGGGAATCATTACTGTCCTGTCCCTTCTCTTGAACGTTCTTAGTACATGTCCGGCGACTCTTTTTGCTTTATTTATCGCTATCTGATTTTGTGTTTCGAATTTCGCATCATTTGTCATTATTATCCCGAGATCGATCGCTTTCGTGCTTCTCTGAATTTCCTGTCTATCTGGAGCATAATATGCAGTCTGTTTAAGTTCTTCTTTTCTACCATATCTCAGGAGCTGAAATTTCTCGTGTTAAATGACGTGTTGTTGGTTTCTCTTCACACGGAGGTCAAACTGGTGGCCCCGCCTCTAGGTCTGACTTGGTGCAGGAGCGAGTTGCTTTGTTGCGTCTTTTATATATATATATATATATATATATATGTGTGTGTGTGTGTGGGGTTGGCGATCCCACATCACACGGGTCAGGCTCGCGGACCCGCTTCTCGAGCTGGTTTGATGAAGGGGGAGAGTTGCTTTTTCGAGTTCATCTCGCATGAACATTCACACCCTGTTCACCTGGTGATGTCCTGCACAAGATGTCTATAGTTTCCTCAAAATTCCACGTTGACGTTAGTAATATTTCTTATTTTATTTAGTAATTGAGACACACACACACACACACACACACACACACACACACACACACACACACACACACACAGTCAAATCAAACCTCAACTCACCTGAATTTAATGTTTAGTGCAGTTTTGGAAAAATTTGGCCTAGCAACAAAATTCTTAAAAATATTTGGTAATATTCTCTCTGAAGATTTTCTTCTTTCGGTGAGAATAAAAAAAAAAAGATTAAAAAGGAAACCCAATTTTTACTGGTTTGGAATTTCTTATATTTATAAACTTTTTCTAGGTGAACTTTTTTCCGAATTTGTACATCTAGTACAATCGTGTAAGATTAAAAGGATTTTTATATTTCTTAGAAAAAAAAATAGGAACTAATTAATATAAAGGTAGTAACGTAACTTATTTTATATAATCTTCATGAGAAATATAATTAAGATTTGAGTGCAATTACTCGTTAATTTTCCACGAATCCTTTTGACTTATACGCGACAAACGTCTTTGAGGGAGGAGATGCAAATAGAAAAAATAACCAGTGAGTCAGGAATGAGTATACTTTGAATTCTATGAATGAGTGACGTCATTATGATGTCACAATTGTGTAGCGAGTTACCATTGGTGCTTGTGACCTACTTCACGCTGTTGATATTAATATGAATCCATTTCTGTATCATAAATTCGTATTAATTTGTATTTGTCCTTAATATTGTATACATTAGTTTAATTGTGAAGTTGCGTAAAATCAGTTAAGTGTCATTTTAAGGTAATCATAGACTACATTTGAAACGTTAATTGGTAATTGCGAAACCTTGAACGATGACGTCAGTGTACCTTTTTTACTTTGCATTTCTGATTATCTGATATGTTAAATCAGTGCTTGTCGGCGGCTTGTGGCTTTCGTGCGTTGTTAGTATTGAAGTTGTAAGTGTTAAGTATAATTTTAGGGTAATGAAAAGGTCTTGAAAGGAAACCAAATATTTAAATACTTCACGATCACTGAACCAAATGTTACAAACATCTTGTTTGTTTTTATAAGAAACATTATCTGTGGTTTCTGCGTGGTTCATGTCTGTATACAAGATCGACGGAGCCAGCTTTTGTGTATCAAAATTTAGTAGCTACACACACACACACACACACACACTCACACTCACACACTTCAAGAAGATTTTGTGTGTGAACGGTTTTTAGCAATTCATATTCTGTCATTTATAAAAGGGACGGAACAATTTCCATGTTGAAATGAACTATGGTATATGAAAATGCCTTATAAAACCTCTTGAAAGTTGCTCTGTGAACATACATTAGATCGCAGTGAATAATGGTTATGTTTTCAAATATTCAATCGAAAGAACTAGACGAGAGCGAGTTTTGCAATAAAAGTAGGCGTGTCATCCGTATCTCTTGTCCACACCCACAATCGGGTAGCCCCGCCCATCAAGATGTGCTGGACGATGAAATAATTTCTTTGGAATCTCTCCTAAATTTTATTCATGAGTTTTGTGAAGAGAAAAGAGGATTTAAATTTGTAAGTGTAAATTAAATCCTTCGTTTTATATCCTTTTGTAAGTCTTAATAGTACTTAATTATGTAGATTTCTTAAGAAACCATTTAATAAGTATTGGTTTGGTTTAACCTCCTTCGCAACATCTTAGGTCATATGACGGAGGGGGACCTACAACAGCTTTACGTGGATCCGAACCACGGGTCGCTACATAATCTGGACACGGAGGATGGTTTCCCATCCAACTACTATTGCCCAGACCCAATGTCGCTTAACTTCGCTGATCAACGGGAAGCGGTATTACGACATTCATTAGCTTCGACGTAGCCCTTATGAAACCATGGGTGCGCGTGTTTTCTTTATCTTGGTTGAAATATTTTGGTCGTTGTTGTTCCCGAGTCGTTATTGATGCTAGAATGTTGGGGTGTCAGTAGTTATTGGAAATCGAAAATCTCCACGGTAATATTTATTTTCTTTAAGTTAAACGACAACTAGACCTTCGATTAATTTTTCGTTTCTATAATGGCCTAATTCACCGTTAACTAGATTTTTCTTCGTGTTTTCATTGTTTACGTGACGTATGTACGTAATATTTTAAGAGGTAATGGAAAGAAATAATAAAATTGTAACTATCAGGGTCCTTTTTCTATAACAGTGAAATAATAATGTATTGCCACAGTTGCATGGCAGTTTAATTTTATCACGAGAGAAGTGTTTTGTGTTGATAGCAAGCTGTCCTAAGTTTAAGTTAAAGATTTAAACATATATTCATTTAAAACACTGATGCCCTTGTTTGAATTCATATTTATTTTTAAAATGGATTATATAATGATTTTCTTAGAAATGTCACCAAAAATTTACCGTTTTAATTTCAGGGCTTGGAGCAGGTGGGCGGAGTTGGTTCGAACTCCTCCCCAAATGTTGGAGGAAATAGTGACGTCACCAATGGCGTGGTTGGAGTCGTACGGCGGGAAAAACTTCATCCCCCGAGAACAGACCCCCATAGATTGTCGAGAGCAAATCTTGAAGGTATATATTAATATTGGCAATATATTTCCATGGAGTGACTTTAATAATAATAATAATAAAGTCTGTTTTAATCTTTAGGAAAAATATGATTAAAAGAAATCGTGACTCCCTCTTTTCAGTTTTAATGTTTTCTGGACCAAAATTTTTAAAGTAACATTAAATACTCCGAAGAAAGGTCCTTGACCTGGCGCTTGGTTACTGAGTCAAATTTAAGTCAGTGGAGAAGTAAATTATTAGTTTTCATCGAATGGCACCATTTAAATAATTGTTGCAATGTGTATAAAATTCGAATGGAAAAGTTATTATTTAGCTAAAAGTTACGCGATAGATTACTAGAATGTGACGCCGTTTTATTATATTGCCTTTTTAAAAATTTATATATCAAATCTTAATTTGGAATTTTTTTATTACCTTCCATAAACTCAGAATCTGGGGACTTAGAACTTGACGCAATTTTGAATGAATTGTGCGCTCTGGAAAACAAGTTCAACTTCGAAATTTCGTCTTCTAAGCCTACCTCCAGCATTCCAAACCCTTCCGTAACCTCCACCACATCCTCTTCTAGCCACCTTCCTACAGGGGTCAACAGTATGCCTTCAGGAGCTCTCATCAACTCCGTCAGCAGTTCCAATATACAAAACACAAGTGAGGCCATATTTCAGTATGTATTTATATATTACTTTTATGCGCAGTTGAGGTACCTAAATGTCACATTATCTCTGTTGCAGTTTTTGAAATACAGACTGTGTGCAAAAGTTTAGGCACCAGGTACCAGACACTTCATCATTGCAAGTACACTGTAAACAGTAGAAAGTTTCCCTATGACACGAAAATTTTAAATAGTTTGATCCCCTATAACATCAAAATAGGTTTTAAAGAAAGGTTCCTATCAGAATTATCATATTCCGAATTGGGAACCGCATAGAGACCAACTGGGAACCAACACGGTCAGTGTTAGGAACCCTTTATTGGAACTTTAAAGTTCCCAAAAGCCCATTTAGGTAATTGACTTGCATGCATTTGGAACTTTGCTGTTTACAATAGCGATTTGGATTCTGTACAGTAATTGTTACCGATTATAAGTCATTCTTCATTGAAATACGACCCAGGTATGTTATTGAAAGAACGTCTCTACGAGCAGAATGTAATTTAACTTCTTGACGCAGTTCGTCGGATTTTGGGTAGGTCAGTTTTGACATCGGCAGTTTTCCGTGTTTCTTCAGCAAGGCAACTGCTGGATTTACGTCTGTCTCGTAGTACAAAATATGCATGGCTGCAAAGCAGACCACTTTGTCGAAAAACTCGAGTTCATCAAGAAAATTGGACCCAATATTTAATGCAATAAAATATTCCTTTTATCGACATCTGAGAACTTGTCATCCGTTTACGAAAGAATATTGATGAGTGAACGTAAAAGGCAAGATAGTGAACTTTAGCACGCATTCACTAACATAAACCAGATAGAAAGTTCGAGTACCTTCCTCAACATTTGTCTGAAACACGTTAAATCATAATTACGAACTATTTCTATGTCATAACTTAGGTCCTGTTATGAAGAGTGATTTATAATCAGCAAGATTACTCGACTGACTTCGTATCACTATTTGTATGACGAAGTGCCAGGTGGCTAAAACTTTCGCACAACAGTATATTCGTACGAGTTAGGACTAAGAATCAAAGTTTTTAGTTAGAGACTTTGGGCCAATTAACGAAGCCTTTCCAAAAGTGCAACAAATAACAATTGTAAACGAGTCGCGAAACTAATATTTTCTGCAATTTTCACATCTAGACGCATAATGGTTTGTTAAATGTGCAATGTTTTTTTAACGGTACCTCCTTAGTCCGTAAACGATCACGCGCATGGTTTGATGCGGAGAAATTCCCAATCTCTAGCAATAAATAACTTCTGTCATCGCCCAGTGGATGATTAATTAATTAATTAGTGTTTAAGACTGAATTGACTTCCTCAGCATATAGCAAAAGGGTTATTCTTATTGTAGATTATTTTGAAAGCACACTTTAAAAGTCTTATCAATGACTAATCAAATTGAATTTGCGTAAAAATGTTGTTTACTGCATTGACTGAAAAAAAAATACTATAACGTTTTGCCTCGTGTAACCCTGTCTCTTCTTCTCTGTTTGATTAAACGTGCATATTTAAGTAGACATTAATAAGATATGGTGTAATATCATGCCTATTTGAAGCTGATCCTTGTATAAGCTACTGAAGTTATATTAAAATATAATGTTCGGGTGATAACTCCAGATGACCATTGTGTGAACGAATCTACACAAAAAAAAAAATGCATTATTAATTGATTGAGTGAGTGAGGTTGAGATTCGAGGGAGGAAGACTTTCGGACTCTGTTAATTAAGTTGGTTGGTTTAAGGTTCAGGAACACTTTCGATGAAGAGGTGGTTTATTTCTCGAATCGACCATTGGAATTACCATATTGACGAGAGCATATCTTGAATTTTATAATAAACACGTATACAGGGTGTCCCGTAAGTCTGGACCCATAGGGAAAAATAATAAAATTACAAAATAGTCCAAAAATTTATTTATAATATATTTTTTCATTATTTTTATTATTATTTTTATTATTTTTTTATTATGATCTTACTCCGCTGGAGTTTTATTTGTGGGGCCACTTGAAAGCCAAAGTGTACGAGGTCAAACTTCAGAACATTTTCCACCTTAAAGCACGCATTGTGGAGGCGTGTCAAGAAATTTCCGCGACTGTGATTCAGAAAGTGCTGTCGCAGTGGAGATTGCGTCTTCAACTATGTGTGCGACACAACGGCGGACACTTTGAACAGATTATGTAATAAATTTTTGGACTATTTTGTAATTTTATTATTTTTCCCTATGGGTCCAGACTTACGGGACACCCTGTAGATAGATGCAACCAGTTTAAAGTACGAGTGGTGGTGGTGGTGGTTGGTACGGTATCTTTCTTTTGCTTTTAAATGCAGAATAGATACGAGGAAACCATTTTAATATTCTTCTTTCGCGCTTTCCATTGAAATGTCTGTAAGCACGGCATTTCATTACGAACTTTTAAGAAAAACCATAATGTTTGTGGACGTTTGTAAAACAATACGAGATACACGGTTTATGAAACATTTTTAGAGAAACCCTAATTTAGAAAAACTGAAATTACCTTTTTTAATTATATATATATATATATATATACATATACACATATATACATTTCTCTCTCTCTCATCTTGCGCGGAATATCTCCTATACAAGCGTCGTTCTTTACGTTATATATACAGTATATATATACATATATATATTTTTTTTTTTTTTTTAAGTTCAGGAAGAACCGATTCGCCTCTATTTAAAAGGGCATATCTCGGCGGAAAAACAAAGAAAAAGTGAGAGGAAAGACAGAGGAAAAAGAAAGGGTGGAGGGGACAGTCGAAGTGGAAAAAGACCAAGGACTGCAGGGTCGAGCCCCATCATCCTTGGGTGCTAGGGCCGGGAGGACGCACGTGAAACCTCCAGGAACAAGCACGTACAAACGAGCACAAAGAGCACTCAAGAGCACGAGCTTAGAACCCACTTGCGGGGATATATATATATATATTACACATACACAGTACATAGGGTGGTGGAAATGTAGGTATACGTAGTAATACTAATAATAGTTAACGGTATACCTACTTTTGCACCACCCTGTATATAGCTTACAACATAATATTTTGTAAAGCAGAGAATTAAGTGCTGAAAAACTAATTTTAATGAGGTCATGTCATAAAACTTTTTATTTCAGCGAATTAAATTAATTTTCTTTACCGTAAATAATTTTGTTCTTTACAATATTATAAAAAGGATGCGACTGAAATTTTGTGTGTGTGTGTGTGTATATATATATGTATATATATTATATATATATATATATATATGAATTATTAATGCGAGTCCAGTATGGCAAAAAGGTAGAAAGTTTAAATTTCTTTACTTTCTGAAAGTATTTAAACGCGAAAACTTGAAAGTAACTTTGAATAGTTTTACAAATCTTATTTTCCTGAAAACTCAAAAGTTAATTTTCTAATTTGATTTTTTTTTTCTGTACATCAATTTATTTTTAACGCTTATTCGATCTTTTTAACAAGAGCTAATATTAAATATAACATAGTTAGAGGGTTATATATATATATATATATATATATATATATATATATATATATATATATATATATATATATATATATATATATATATGAAAATTATTTCACGAAGGTAACACGTGAAAAATATTATGATGAATAAAACCACGAAGGAAAGGAAACACAAAATGGTGCTCAAGCGCTTTCGTCTAATGACATCCTTTCGTCTAATGTTCCTGAGGATGTCATTAGACGAAAGCGCTTGAGCACCATTTTGTGTTTCCTTTCCTTCGTGGTTTTATTCATCATATATATATATATATATATATATGGGAATGAACTCAGAATGGTCCCCTGAGTTTTTTATGATACACACGTCGGGCTAGCATCATGAAAAGAAAAACTATGGTATTTGTCATTTACCATTACTTATTCGGACTATAGTGGATTTAATTATCCCAGAAGAGTTCCTTGTTCCATGCACTGTGTGTGTATCATATATATATATATATATATATATATATTATATATATATATATATATACAGGGCGTCCCAAAAAATGTATACACACTTTAAATAATTAAAGGCAGTGTTTATTAAAATACATTTCATTTTCAAAATGTAATAGAATCTACAGACATTATTTAATTGTTTTGTCAACGCCTGTTTTCAAACTGACGTCCGTTCTGGTCCAGGCACTGCTGATAACGCGAAGCAATGGAATCGCAAACATCACGAAACATTTCGTTTGGTATTTGTGTGCATTCTCGTTCAATGGCTGCTCTAAATTCAGCGACTGTTGCAGGTTTTATAGCGTAGACTTTGTCTTTTAAGTATCCCCATAAAAAAAAGTCTAGTGGTGTGAGGTCTGGTGAACGCGGAGGGTATTCTACGAAACCCCTTCGTCCAATCCACATCCACATCGTGCCAAGTACCACTCGCAATACTCCACTCTTCGGTCCGGATCATCATCTTCATTAATAGCATGGACTAATCTTGGAATGTAACTTTTCCATTGACAGCGCTTCAAAATGCGTTGGACAGACGATTCTGAAATTCCTACCTCACGACTCGCTTGCCGCACAGATTTTCTTGGACTTTGGTGATACGTTTCCAGTACTCTTTCTTGCTTTGTGGGGCTTGTCGATGTCCGTGGTCTTCCGGAACGCTTCTTGTGGACATTCTGAACAGTTCCATCGGCTTCAAACTTATCTCTAATTCGAGTGATGGTAAGTCGCGTTGGTGGATCTGTTTGAAACTCCCTCCTAAACTGTCTTTGCACTTCAACTGCGTTTTCACACTTCCAGTAGCATTTTAGAATGAATTTCCTTTGTTCAAAGCTTAGTCTGACTGCCATTATTAATTCTAATGGGTTTAACTTGGAAAGAAAGAAACATCAATTGAGCTATCAGCTGTTAAAGTGTGTATACATTTTTTTGGGACGCCCTGTATATATATATATATATATATATATATATATATATATATATATATATATATATATATATGTTTGAATTGATGGATAGTTTTTGCTTCAGAAAAAAGTTCGCCTACAAAGACAAAATTCCTAAAACAAAATCCAATCATTTTGGATACGTAAATTTTTTGTTCTTAGGCGAATTTATTTCTGGGAATGTATGTATTAAATCTTCTATTTTTCTGGTTTATTAACGATGCATTGTTCGGTAGATATGCCGAAAATGCAGCCTCAGCAACCACACCAACCATATCGCCCTAAGACCCACGCCAGAAATGGGTCTGGGGGCGGATTTAAAGCCAAGTACGATTCCCTAAACGTGGAAATGGATGTCCCACCTTCTACAATAGGTAGGTCTGGCAGAAGGCCACAACCAAACATTTATCTTATCCCATTGTTTCAAATACCGTGTTAATGATTGATTACATACCGAAAGAATTATTCAAATTATCGATGTCACACTCGCGAATGACCCACCCGATTCGACCCTTTATATATATATATATATATATATATATATATATATATATATATATATATATATATATGAGCAAGTTGTCACTATAAATACCGGGTTGGTTAGGAAAATGGTGTGTCTGAGAGAAGTTTTTTTCCAGTCACTTTTCGTCGTGTGGGGAATTGAATTATACAAATGAACCCGTATCAGTGTCTTATCTTTTAATTAAAAAAAATGGTCGAATTGGAATGGTGCCATAACTCTTCCGATAGAGGGGGAGGGGGAGGGGAGCGTTTATCGAAGTTTCAAAACGAGACATTTTATCGTCACTCACGTTATGAATAAATTAAGAGAAGAGAAGAGAAGAGAAGTTAAGTTAGTTCGAGGGTCGGGTAAGATAAGTTTACTGTCAGTCAGAAGTATCTTGTATGTTTTTTTTGGATTATAACTTCTTTGTCAGAGTTAGTCGAGCTTTGGAAAAGGACGATACCCCGATGTTTAGGGTAAAAGTTAAGTTAAATTCAGTTTGGATGATTTGGTTATCCTAGCCACTCTCATTTGTCTGTAATTGCTTTGCTAATTTTTTTTCAAAGAGGTAAGCCCTCCAAAATGTCAATTTGTACAGTTTTGTTTAAAAAAGTTAACCGTGAAACAAAAAGCACAAATGGAAATGGAAAAAAATTATTGAGACAAGAAAAAGGCGACGACTTCCATTACAATTTGGTAATAATAAATTAAGATAAAAAATAGGCCTAAAAAAAATTGTTAATGTTTATTTCTTTGGATTTTTTGGTGAGGGTAATAGAATTAAAAAAAAAAAAAAATCGATTAGTGAGTTTCTATGCTGCTAAAGAATTTTGTTGCTAGGCGAACCTTTTATCGAAACTGTATATGTAATACACCAGTATTCACAATACACACTGTACCACAGACGGCAATTTCGTGGAGCAAGGTGAATATAATAAAGATGAATTACAAACGGAACTCTCTTTTCTAGTAACTCGAACAGATAGTCCCGACAATGATTCCGCCTTTAGTGACAACGTTTCGATGCTGTCTTCTGAAAGTTCGGCCTCCAGCGGAGCTTCTGGTGGAGGGGGTGTCACATCCAAACAAGAGCCCAACAAGCAGCTCTCCATGGTTAGTATTATACATCAGATTCGAGCCGTGGGAAGCATTCTAAATTAGTTAACATTTTTTTTAACCCAAATTTATTTGTATACAGGGTGTCCCATAAGTCTGGTCTAATAGGAAAATTTATTGTAAATTAAATTTTCTTGCGAGACCGGACTTATGGGACACCCTGTATATTTTCTTTGTGTGTTTATATATATATTTTCTATTATAATTATTTTCCGATAGCTTACATTTGACGCTTTATATATATATACGCGTGTGTATTTTTTTTATAATTTTGAAAATTTTATTAGTTCAGTGCATTACTAATTTTTTTTTTTTTTTTCCCCTATTTGATGGTGTGGTCTTTTTCTCCTTATTTGCTTGCATCTCCAAAGACATTTTTTGACAGGTTTTTAGAGTCTGTAAGCCTCTCCCAAGAAAAGGTAGGCCTTATATGCATGAAAGCCTACCGTAACGTTGTCGTAATTGTTTTTATACTCTTAGTAAATTTTGGGTTCGAACTTGCTCTTCATTTTTGTTTTTTAGTTTCGTGCACATGCTTTTCTTACCTTTGAACTTGTGTTTAAAAGTTAACATTACACGTATACTTAAGGAGCTTATTAATTACAAGATCCAACCTGATTGATCCTTTTGTAAATCTTGTTAACCATGTTTGTTAATAATGTAGTGTAAACTAATTTAATTTTTTGGTTCATTTAACTTTGTGTCGGCAAAACTTTGTAATTTCATTTTATTACGGGAAACAAATGATTTGTGTTGACAACACTAGGAAAAATTGATGCTTGAATATAATATCCAGCCTTACTGGTAATCATGATAGAGAAAGAAATAGAATTTTACTCGTTTCTAAATATAAACAACTAGAATGAAGTGGACACGAAGAAAATTATTGGAGTAACAAATTTTACATGCAAGATACTTCGTACAGTTAATGCTTGTTATACACTATATGATCAAAAGTATTCGGACACCCCGGAAAATCCGCATTTCTGCAAATATCACCTTCGCCGAAAGGTATGCTGGGAAAAAGCGTGGCGAAACTATAATGCTGAGGTGTTCTGTTAAGTTATCAGTAACTGTTGTGAAGCCATGCCGCGCGGACGTGAACTCTCCGAGTTCCAACGTGGACTCGTCATCGGATGTTATTTAAGTAACGTTTCTATACGAAACATTGCAGCCAAACAGGATATACCAAAGTCGACTGTAGCGGATGTTATCATGAGATGGAAGCACGACGGTGCAACTAACGCGAAAAAACGTTCCGGACGACCACGCAAACTGATGGAACGTGATAGAAGAAGTCTGGTACGACATGTCAAGAAGTCCCGCACGTCCTCTGCCGCTTCCATCGCTGAGGAGGTAGGAAGAGCATCCGGTACCTCCGTTAGTACTGTAACTATCCGCAGAGAGATGCACAGACTCGGTTATTATGGTAGAGCAGCTGTACACAAACCACTGATTACAAAAGTTAATGCCACGCGTCGTTTGGCCTGGTGTGTCTCCCGTCGTTCCTGGACCGTGGAGGACTGGAAAACTGTTCTTTGGAGCGACGAGTCGCGGTATTCACTCTTCCAGTCTGATGGGCGTGTTTGGGTGTGGCGACAGCCCGGAGAACGGCTTCTTCCTGACTGTGTACGTCCAACGGTGAAGTTCGGTGGAAGGTCCATCATGGTATGGGGTTGTTTTTCCTGGCTAGGGCTCGGCCCGTTGGTTGTTATACCCACTACCATGAACGCTGACGTTTATCTCGACGTTCTGGACAATTCGGCCCTCCCTACACTGTGGCAATACTACGGAGATGGCCATTGTTTGTTTCAACAGGATCTCCCTGCCATACTGCAAGGCGTGTGCAGGACTGGTTTCGTGAAAATAAGGTGGATTTGTTAGACTGGCCTGCTCAGAGCCCCGATCTCAACCCAATCGAGCACATGTGGGACGAACTGGAGCGACGGATACGAAACCGCACACCACCCCTGGCTTCACTTGCATCTCTTGCATCAGCTCTGCAAGAGGAATGGCGAGCCATTCCTGCACAGACTTACCGAAAACTGGTGGAAAGTATGCCTCGACGTGTTGACGCTGTAATAAAAGCAAAGGGTGGACCTACTGGTTACTAAATGCCATAATAAAACCATTTTTCCCAAAACCATGCGGTGTCCGAATACTTTTGATCATATAGTGTATATCACCTTACCAGTGGTTGCGTCAATGGTCGTTCAAACCCGCCAATGTAAAAATGAAATTAACATGGGTCAAGGGGATGACAGTTTCTCAAATCAAGTTATTTCGAAATGGACGCACGTTAGCCATTTCAGAAATCTTGCTTGCACCTACATTTCGACAGGGTGGTTGCAGTGTGGTGGTATGGGCAAAGATTCAGAATGCTGGGAAAAAGAGGAGTTAATTTGCTAAATATGATATATTAATTCTTAAGAATAGTTTCCTATTATTGAAACAAAATTTTTTTTCAGTTTTACACACACGTTGCAAGAGGATTGTGCTATATGCCACACCTCCAAAACCACTACTCGATAGAAAAGACAAAAGGGGGACAGATTTCTCACTAGTTATACAGAACCTCTTACAGGAATTCTCTTTGAATATGTTCAGGAAGACCTTGCTTGTTAACTGTAAAAACAAACGTCTCCCACATCTGTCAAACATCTAAAGACAAATTTAACTGAGTAGCGAAATTTTGATCGTACTATGATGCAAAACCTTCGCTGTGAGGTTCTTTAAGTTTAATGAAGCCCTTGCAAAGCTATGCTCCGTATTAATTTTTTCTGTTGTCTACCCTTCAAAATTTACTCCTTACGCAAGTTGTCTATTTCATTCTCGCGAAACTCTAATTGTGAATTCCATGTAAAATTTAATCAAGTACAGAATTGTCCCAAATTTATGTAGGCCTATGTTATTTAGTTACGTTCCTACATATTAAAAAGTGAAGGGGCCAAATAAGGCCATAGACTTTTCATTAAACAGTAACAAAGAAATTGTATTTGGGTAAGAACCACTAACTGCAGTCAGAACTCATTTCAATGCAAAAATAGTGACAATTAATCGGTTTGGGATGAAAACGTCTTTCGCAGTGGTCATAATTAATTATTATTTAATTATATTTGAATAATGTAAATCAGTTTTACGAATTTACCGAAACATTTTGGACGAATTATTTGCCAAATCTTGCGTACTTTACTTCGACAGGGGTAGCTTGGGGGGAGGGGGGAATATATTACTGGTGTAGGTTAGTCACTCGGAAAATCTTGTTTATTTATTTATCAGTATAATAAAATAGTAATAAATATTCGTCAGTATTAATTAGTATAACTTAGTGTATTTGCTATATCTTGTAACTAACAAAAAAAAATTTATTCGCTAGTCGGACCAGGCGGCCAAAGTGAAAGCAGAGAAGATAAAAATGGCACTGGAGAAGTTGAAAGAAGCGAATGTGAAGAAGCTTTTTATCAAAGCCTTCAGCCATGATGGCTCCAGTAAGAGTTTGTTGGTAGATGAGAAAATGACAGTGGCTCAAGTGTGTCGGATGTTGACCGACAAAAACCACGTCAGGGTTGATCCAAAGTGGGCTGTGGTGGAACATCTACCGGATCTCTATATGGGTAAGTCGCGTAAAAGTAATTACACGCACATATTTCCATTATCGAGTTGATATTAATGGAAGATGTAGCGGAGAACGTAGAACGAAATCACTAGATGAGGAAAAGGTGAAAGATTTGGCTCGAGGAAATATTTTAATCACCACATGTTACAAGTTTTGACACGGCAATCAACATATATTTTCTTAATTTGGCCCTTAAGCTTTGGGCTTTCAGATTAAAGGCTAACACATCACCACCATACGTAGCTATGATTAAGTAATATATAAATATCATAAGCAAAAGTATTAACTAATTTAGAATTTACAAACTTACGAGTGAATGTGAGAAATGAATTGTGTAACAGTACAGTAAGATACGCTACGTGCTGTTACATTCCGAGATAAGCCCGCAATATTGCGGTCCGCATTATCTATTGTTAAATATCTAATCAGAAAAATGGGTCATGTTCCGAAGACCCCTAAAGTATATTAGAGTAATATACTGTAGTATTAACCCGTAAGTAATTTATTAAAAAATACGCGTAAATGCAAATAAAATATAACGGCATTACGTAACTCGTGCAATCTCAAGCTCTCCGTTTGTATCTGCCCGCAGTTACTGAACGCCTGACTTGAATTTTGCCAGTTTAGCTTAAAAACCACCGCGTTATTCGGGTCGGGTAGTGTAATAATCGAAAATAATTGTACTATATAGTTTTGCCGTGTTATTCGCGTACAGCATTATCAAACGCCGCGTTGTCAGCGTATTCTACTGTATATATTAAATCTTAGAAGTCATTATTACGGATATTTAACTATAAATTCTCTGTACTGTATTTATATTATAAGAGATATGAGACAAATCATACAGTATGTGCTTACGGTTGAAGTAGATACTGATGTACGAATGAATACGTGGCCAGAGCGTTCATAGGGTAAACTCTCTTCACTCGATAGAACGTATATATGAGGATGACGAAATGTTGGTTGACAACTTGTTGATGTGGACGAGGGACAGTAAGAATAAGTTGCTGTTTGTGGAACGACTGGACAAATACGACCTCTTTTTCCACCCTGAAAATTACCTACTTTATGGGAACACCCAGCAAAATTCGTCAGATATCGATGATGAAGCCAGAAACAATTTATTGGAGGTTAGTTTATTAATTCCTTTTGCGTCATTTACAGTACTTTCAAGTTTGGTGTATAACCGTGAATAATACTGTGTTGTGATTGTTCATGATAGTATAGGGTTAAACGTGTACTTCCTACATTTGCAGGAGTTTTTTTCGAGTTCAAGAGTGCCTGAGGTAGAAGGACCTTTGTTTTTAAAAAGCGAAGGTAAGAAAGCTTGGAAAAAATTCTACTTCGTCCTCAGACAATCTGGGTTGTACTACTGTCCGAAAGGAAAGTCCTCAAGGTCATCCAAAGACCTTGTCTGCCTTGCCACTTTAGAAAATAATCAAGTAAGTATATCTGTTGGAATTGTGTATTGAAAAGTTATAACCATAGAGGCGCAGACAAATTGTGGGCATATTTCCAGGTTTTTCAGCTTAAGACAAAGAATGAGTTAATGGTCAAAATTCATGTTTGGTACCAGCACTTACTAATCTAAATGGATTGTCATGCATGATTGGATGGTCGTCACGGAAAATGTCACTATGATGAGTTGTTTGTGTGAAGCGTTAATCTATATTTAATGTGTTACGCTAATAAAATAACTAGAGGTGTTGTGGATATCAGCATCCGCGCTTCTGACTGCGTATGTGAAGATGATTATATATAATATTACCGTTGCATATCTCTCACATACACACACAGAGCAAATACAGCATCATCCGCATACAACAGATTTGACAGGCTTCACCGATTCCCATCGCACACCAGATTCATTCCTCTTCCCAGCAGTTGCAGTTTCACCTCTCTCTCATGAATCCATCCATGAACAGATTGAATGGCACACCAACACTTATATCAAGCCATTCACTCGGTTCTTCATGTACTCTTGCACATGCACTACTTCTATGTAAGAAATTCCTCACCGCATTCATGACTCTACCACCAACCCCATATATACCCAAGACCTACACCACATTGCTGCTTTTATTCACTTTGTCATACGCCTTCTCACGATCCACTAAAGCCATGTATACCTTGCAAACATTCGTTCATCATTTGCCAAGCATTTTGCAATTCTATGAATTCTTCATATCATTATCCTACCATACACCTGCCCCACTACACTCATCGCACTAATACATACCTCTGTAATTCTTAACATTCGCCTTTCATTTTGTACAATGGAACAATCCTTGCTTTCTTCCAGTCTTCAAACACACACCCATTTGTCCATGCATTTTGACATATGCATCACAACCACCGTAACCCTTTCAATCTCGCTTATCATTTCTTTGTATATTCCATCCACATTTGCCTTTTTTCAGCTTGCGAACCACCGCTGTCACTTCCCCTATGATTATGTTCTCAGATATTCTGTCACATGTCCTTCTCAGGTCGCCAAATCACATCATATTTATATTTGCACGACTCTCATTTCTTCCACTCATCAAACTCTCGAAATATTCCTTCCATCTATCCCGTAGATCCGCATCCGCTGTGAGCATTCTTCCATTTTCATCCCTTACTCTCGAATTTTTCTTAGTTTCATTTTTCCACTTCCGCACTCCCTTCCAGAATAACTTAAATATTCTTTACGTAATTTTCATTCCTCCTCCCGAACTCATTAACTACGTTTCTTCACACTTCTCTTACTCTCTTCATACGCTCTTTCTTCGAATTTCTTTTATCATAATTACCGTACACACACAACACCCATTTCCTCCTTTTATTCTAATGCACCCCCGGCATCCCTCCACATTGTCGTCCTCCTCCTCTTTGCACCTGTCTTATACCCCCCCCCCCCCCTCACTCCACATTTTACTCTTATCCATTTGCTCTACACATTTTACACTCAATTCACCATTTACTCTTACCATATTCATCCGCTACCTCTCTCACTATTAACTTTTCCACTTTAATTCTATCATGTGGTCAGAGACCCCCATTCGTACCTCTTTCAGCTTATTTCATTTCATGAGCACAATCTGTACTATTAACGTATCAACTTAATACTATTGAACGTAAATCAAAATTTTCAATGGTAAATGTTTAAAAAAATGATAGTCGTAACAAATTTATCTAAATTCTGAAACAAGAACAAAAAGTGTAGTATCATAAAACAAATGACAAAAACACTGCCAATTAAAATTTAAAGTCGTCTTTTAGCGAGCTATTTTGCTAACTTGCTCTAAACGTAAGCTTTGCGCAAGCTGATACAAAAATGTGGCTAAAAGTTAACTCCATCTTGACTTTCAACCCAATAAATTCGGCTTAGGATGATGTGTGTAAATAGCCAGATGACTCCATCAAAATCTATCGCTGTGGTACCCCTCCAACCCAAATCCTTGAAATAACCTTGTGTTTTAGGGGAATTTGTTGAAGGATAGGAAAGCTAATTTTGTATCTGCAGTTGTCATAAAGGACCATCATAAAATATGCAATATTGTTATAATTTATAACTGTAATGATTTTCTTAGGGGTTAAAATACTAGAAATAGGACACAACTTTCATTATATTAACCTTTTCAAGTTCAGAAGGAATTGGGCATTTGTCGGGAAGGTTTTTACTAAAAATACTTCATTTGGATCCTGTATTTTATTGATACTGGTGTTTGATGTAGATATATCAAAACAGAATGTGTGTGTGTGTGTGTCACTAAACACAAGCGGCAACATACTACGGAAAAATATGTTACTTTGAAGTATATAGAATATTAAATATATTAAGCTTTGGCATGTTATTTGATGATAGATCAACTGTCTAAGGCTCTAAGCGTTCGCAATCTACCCGCTCCAACTGTTAAAATACTAGTCAAATGTTAAAGATGTAGGGGCTACGTCGTGTCCAGTGTCTTAACACAGCTTCGTTACGCGACACTGGGTCTTGGTAGTAGTTGGATGGAAGACCGTCCTCTGCGTCTAGATTATGTAGCGACCCGTGGTTCAGATCCCACGTAAAGCTGTAGTCTCCTCCGTTACATGACCTTAGATTTGAGGAGGTTAAATAGCCCCCAGCATTACATTGAAGATTTAACGTTTTTAAAAATGTCACTGCAGGAAAATGAAGACAAGCAAAGTTGCCAGAGGTTGACTCCATCGTGTAGATCCAAACTTTATCCATATTAAAAGCAGCGTGTTAAGCAAATTTGTTATAAAATAATGAAACTATGGGACTTGGTTGTTCCATATAACCGAAAGGGTCCGGTGTTTAAATCTGGTATATTATTGGTTCAGGGAAAGAAACTGACGTCACTTTTAAGACCACTTTAGAGGGCGTGTTCCAGCTTAAACTGTAGTAGTGTCAAATCTTGAGACTCAAATTGCTTTCATGAACAGGTTTACCACGGGTTCGGGTGGAAAAAGAAATTTAAAGCGCCAACAGACTGGGGCTTTGCGATCAAACTTCCTCATTTGCAAGCGAAAAGCAGCAAACACATCAAGTACCTATGCGCTGAGGACGAGAACAACCTCAACCAGTGGGTGATGGGAATCAGAATTGCTAAGGTATGAAAAAGATTAAGTAATATTTATTCTGATTAACCAGACTACAAAACACACAAACACACACACACCTCATCAGCCATTAAAAGACGAAGTGAAACTGAAAATAAAATAGTAAAAAAGACGAGAAAGGTCTGAGAGAGAGTAGTACCAACTTGACACAGGGAAAGATAAAAAGCCTTTTGTCTTTGCTTGCTTATTTTCTAAATACATTCCAGTCAATTTACGATTTCAATTAACTTTTTAGATTTAAAGTCACACCTTGCCTATAAAACATACATTTAATACAACCTTTAATTCGGACTCAGAATGGACACCACCTTCAAGATAATTACCGTTTCTTGGTTGAGGACATTGCGCAGGAAGACATCGACCGCCTGGCCTCCTCTCGTTCCTTCAGCCTCGCCTCCGTCACGGCCTCTTCTCGCGGCCCTTCGGAGGCTACGACGCCTTCTTCGGAGTCCCGCTCCCTTGATTCGTGCCTGGCCCCTAGCCTTCAAGAGGAGGACGCGGAAGATGCGTGTTCCTCCGCAGGATCTTCCTCGCAAGACACTCCTGTGAATACCCTCTGTAGGGCCCCCGCATGGCGCCACGACAGCCTCCGCAGCGGTTCCTCTAGCAGCTCTTCTGGATGCCTCAGCGAAAGGTCCTCCTCAACGGGAACTCCCCCAATCGAGGGGGGATTCGAGGCCGACTTCCCTCAACAAGGTACCATTAAGAGGAAACCGTCCTCCAACCCCAAAATTCCCTTAACTTCCACCACGAGGCATTTGGTTAAGGAGGTCGACCACCTGGAAAACGATGGAAGCCAAAGGACAGGCTCCCTCAGACATAGCACGCGGCGGTCATTGTCGGAGGAAGTTTCCACTCTCAGGAGAAGGAACTCTAGCTCTATTCAGGGGAGGACGAGCGTTGCATCAAGCGTGACCTCTAACGTCCCTGCCAATCTGTCTATCGAAGAGGACGACGTCGACTCCTTACCCCTTCCCCCACCCCCAATGGAAATGGGGGCCTGTGACCCTGACCTTCTTCCTCCCCCTCCTCCTGAACTCCTCGCCTCCACCCTTAGTCTTAACTCCCTTCCTCCACCCCCTGATGAGGCTTCCATGCCCTCATTTGTGGGAGAGGACCTCATGACTGCCAGTATCACTTCACTTCCCCCACCTCCTCCTCCGCCCCCTTGTTTACCGAAGCCCCCGATCCCCACGCAGTACTCCCCCAGTCCTCCAGCCACACCCCCTAAGCCCAAAGTCTCTTTCTCCCCTCAACCCCTTTCACCCCCTGCGGTGGCTCCCAAGCCCCGAAGAGATTCCTCAGATTCTGTCTATGCTATACGGGGAGTGATGAGTCCCTCTGAGCACCTTCCGCCCCCCATTAACAGCAACGGCTGGCAACCTCACTCACCATCACCGCCCCCACCTCCTCCCCCAATCTATGCCCAACCCCAAAAGTCTCCTCAAAAGAAAAAAAAGATAACGTTTCTCGATGATGTTCAGAGTTTTCCACCTTCCCCTTGCCCCAGCCCCCCTTGTCCTCACTCTCCCTCATCTAGACCCCCTCAACCCCCTAAGCGCTCTCTCTCTACCAAGCTCTCCCAAAATCCTGGGAGGCTAGATGCCCCGGGATGCAAAGTAACGCCCCCGAAAAGCTTCCTTAATAACTTGCAGAGGGTGATGCAGAAGAAATGGCAGGTGGCGCAGAAATGCAGAGATTTCGACAAGATGCCCCACGAAGTTCTTGGATTCAGAGACCCTCTTCCCCAGGTGGAGACAGAGAAGAACGTCGGAGCTTGGATTCAAGAACATTATGGCAGCCTATACGAGAACCTCGCCCCTCAAATAGACGGCCCCCCGGGGGCGGGTCCCCCTAATGGAGCTTTCATAATGGACCATCATCCACAATCCAAGCCCGAATCCTCTTATTCAGGTAGGGACAGCGTCTCTTCGCGTATTTCGCAGACAGTGCCAGGTTCTAGGAAGAAACCACCTCCCCCTCCAAAGAGGTCGGATACTACGCACTTAAGCATGAGGCAATAATAGGGCGTGTAAGGGGTCACCTCATTTTTGAAGACTCGTTAAACGCGCGCTCATCTTAGGCTATTTGTCAGCGCCCGTAGCTCTGTGGGTAACACCGCTTCCCTATAAGGGAAGTGAAGACACTGAGGTCGGGGGTTTGAATCCCGATGGTGCTGGTAATACAGGAGTTGGCGCAATGGGCCGCATTCGTCTGACCTGAACGTTGTGACAGATTCTGGCCCTCCTCAATTATGATGATTAATTCTGAAGATATTTGGACTTGTAGCGCTTTAAAGTGAGAAAAACTGATCACCATCGATAGTTCTCTTAAAAAGTGTTTAACGAGTTTTAAAGTCATTACAAATGATCATGTTTCAGCTGGTTTTAACTTGATTGTTGTCCACATTTTGCGTACCTTTTTTTCATCCCCCCGAATTTGATAAGTGGCCAGTCCTTTGCACTTTTTTTTTTTACACACAAAAAGAAAAAATTATATAATGTGTATATATATATATTGGTGCTAGTAAAGGTTTCGTTTCATTATTTATTTATTTCAAAAAATTTGAAGATAAAGTATACATAATGTATATATTTTGGCGTCTTAAAATTTTAAGGAACGATTGTTGATATATGTATATATATATATATACACACTGTATATTAGTTCAAGTGTGTAACCAGTCATTTCGCATAATGGCTATTTCACTTGGTCATTTCGCGAAATGACTAAAATCTTCAGCCATTACGCGAAATGGCTGAAATTCCACCTTCGTCATTTCGTACAAGATCATTTGCCCCGTTAGGTCAACTGTATGCCCTTTACAATTGGTTAAGTTATTATTTTCGTTAGTTTTGATGAAAATAACACGATTTAACTTGACAATTGGTTAAGTTAAATCGTGTTATTTTCATTAAAACTAACGAAAATAATACAACTTAACCTAACCAATTGTCAAGGGCATAAAGTTGACTTAACCGGGCACATGATCTTGTACGAAATGACCAAGGTGGAATTTCAGCCATTTCGCGTAATGGCTAAAGATTTTAGTCATTTCGCGAAATGACCAAGTGAAACAGCCAGTACGCGAAATGACTGGTTACACACTTTTACTGTAACATATATATATATATATATAAGTACTTAAAATGAGAATCGAAACCCGAAATACCTTCTCCCCATTTCGTTTCACACACACACGTATCTATATATTTTTTTAGGATCATGAACCTTCGATCATTGAAATTAAATTTTGTTTTAATTGTCTATCTGTGAATTTGATTTTCATTTGAAATCAAACAAAAAAAAAAGATTTTTAAAGTTTCTTATCTGTGGAAGTTGCTTGTTTGCATTTCAGGTGTCACTATCATTAATGTAACTTCGTTGTAGAATGAAAGTACTTTCATATTAAAAGTACGCTGTTAATGTTGTTGTCTTCAGTATTTCCACTCTCCCCACTTCAAAGAATGTTTTACTAAATTCGAATTTCCTGCAATATTCCGTAGCAATTTTGAATGAATTTGGGCAAGTTTCCCATTAAGAAATTGGTAAGATTACTAAATACATAATATATATCAAAAAATTAATTTCTTGCTCGTAACCTGATATAGAACCCTGTTGTTTATGCCAAGTATATGTATATAAAATATAATCCGTATATGATACCTTGTATTATGTATATATATATATTGTATATTGAATGTTTTGTAATTTTTGTAGAAAATCCTTAATTGCAATTGTTGAAGCAGGAATGCATAAAGTCATTAGAAAAATTTTAAATGATTTTTATTCTTTGTTTTAGCGTAGTCTTTTATATACATATATATTTTCTATACTAATATAGATAGGCTAATACCTTGCATCAGTTAAATAAGATAATGGAAACCACGTTCCCCGAAGCAAGCCAACCAACCAACCACCAATTCAAACTACTTTCTCTCGTTTTAATTTAGCGTAGTTAAGTCTATTTTCATGTGGAAGATTATTTAGTGACGAGTTATATTTTCTAAGTTTCCTTTGTTGACTTTTAATTTAATAGATTTAACTTAAAAAAATATTTTATATCGAGTAACACTGATCTCATTTTATTAGGAATGAAATTTTTCAACATATAAACTTTTGGGCATACTTAATAGTTAATTGCAGTGGAGGCTATGATTTCGTTTAATTGTACGAAAGTTTAGTTAAAATAGTAAGTAGTATTCACAGTGTAATGTTTACATAAAAAAAAATCCTGCTATACTGTTTCGAAGTTACTTAATCTCTATATTAAATCCCGAGTGAATTTGCCTTCTATAGCGAATAGTTCTCTTTGAAATACTTAACTGGAAGCCTTTTAAGAATAGATTACGTACATGCATAGTTGTTATACACAAAAATTATAAATACATTTAGCATTCATATGTACATTCCCCTACATTATACAGTGTATCGTGTGTACAATTCTGTATCATCTGTTGGTCATACTCGAGCATACAAAGTATACATACTGTAGGCCATACATAAAGTCTGTATATTAGTTCAAAAGAGTATTTTAAAGGTTTACTTATAAAGTGTTCATTGATTTTAATATTTATCTTTTAAAGTTAAAATATTAATGTAAATTTTTATTTTTTTTTATTTTAAGACGAAATATGGTCCAAAGTATATAATAAAATAAATGTAATTACTTAAATATTTTTACTTTTTTCATTGTACATAAATATATATAATAAATACAAATAACTCATTTGTTTCATTGACTACTTTGTTCAAACCACTTCATCATTAGTAAGTAAATTTTTTTTTTTTTTTTACAGTTGGTTACTACCGAATTGCTCTGTAAAGGTAGTAGGAAAAATAATTTATCCAAATTGGAAGCGCGCGCGTGCGTGTGTCTGTGTGTTTTTCCGTACGTGTTTTCGCAGTCTCGAACTTGAGCGTCGCGCTCACACCATGAAGAATGGGAAATGAAATGGACAGAGTAGATTATAGATAAGGTACATATTGAAATAGGTTCTTATTAGAAGTTCTGAAGTTAGGGTGGATGTTCGGAATTGATTGTGGATTAGAAGAAAAGGAACTTCATCTTAATATTCGATTAAAACTGTAAAATCAGGACACACATTATTTCTTTTCAAAATGAAGTTCAGAATAACTACAGCAGAAACAACAACAACAACTTCAGTTCAATATGTGAAGGTTGGCAGAAAAATGAAATTAATTTTTTATCTAAAGTTAGCTTAGGACACTCACGCAAGGATGTGTTCGAGAAAAAAAAATTGCATTTATTCGAGAGGACTGAGGAATAGAAAACTATGAGAAACGCTTGAAATAAAAATTAGGTAAACCAAAGGGTACTGAACAGTTACGCAGGATACCAAATAATTGACTTCTTAACCAAACCAAAGATGTGATGGAGGTCCCTACAACTGGAGTTAAGGACTTCAAGAAAATCGTAGTTTGTTTAGCGAATCTGAGCTAACCTCCTTTCGCTATGATTCGAGTTTTTCACAAGCAAAGAAAATCGCTTCCCAATTTGAAACAATTATGAAAGGCTCACCAAATCCTATGGTTTTTATATTTTTTATCACAGTATAACAAACAAAACTGTCCATGCATGAGAACAGCATGTGTAGTCTAAGCCGGGTCGAAATCTAGTCAAAATGATTTTTTTTAGATGGGCACTATGTGGGGTTTATGAAATGATATCCTGACCAACATACTCCAAAAGAAAGTTTATGCTCCCCTCCGTACCACTAGCATACTCCCTCTTATTTTTGGCTCCGCCCCCAAATTAAAAATAGTATAAATCAAAATAGAGATCATTTAGAGCATTTTTTTTATAGAGATGACCCCCCACTTAAAATTGCATAATATACCTCTCGTGCAATTTTCAGGCAATTATCCAAGAAACTTCAAATCCTTGAAAAATTGCCACATCCTCAAAAAGTGTTATCAGTATAGAGAAAAGGGTGGCATAAACTTTAGTTTGGAGTACTGATTGCCTAGGAGACCAATTCATAAACCTCATATAGGCCTAGTATATTTGTCTGAAAAGAAAAGAATTAGTCTATTGTACCATTTATTACACAAAACAGCTTTGAAGTAAAAACAAAATTTAATTTAAAAATTACCTTCACAATTCACTAATTACTTGTGGATGTACCTTGGCCCCATTGGCTTTTCCATTCAAACTGTGGCAGTCTTTTTCTTGATTCAGTTGATTGAGGATAAATTTGTGCCGATTGCCGTAGCCAATCCTTTGTTCTGATGCTTTTGTCACTAAGTTCACTGCACTTTCCACGCTTTGACTGTGGCATGAAAAGGCAGCAATTTTCAAGGGTTCTGTTCTTGTATGCAGTAGCTCTTCATTGCTGAAATTCCTTATCAAAGGTGGAGGATTGATAGCTTCCTTTCTCCAGTCAATCATCTCATAGTAGTCTTTGGAATCGAAATTTAGAGATTTAGGAAGCTCAAAATTTCGTGTGCCACTGAAACGTGTCCGACTGAGAAGTATCTTCTGAAGAGCATCTTCTCTGACACGTTGTCTGCTATCAGTAAGCATTGACAGTAGGATAGCTTCGGGATTGGCAAAATAGGCATTATTACGGAACACCGGTTCCATAATAATGCGATGTTTTTCTTTCAATCCTCGCATCAAGACAATCAAATGAAAAAAATTCCGTGCTCCGTCAGTAGCTTTAGGATGGGATTTGATATGAAACCATCCAGGAGCATATGATTTCTTGACGATGGTTACCAGTTCTTTCAGATTTTGTTCGGGATGCAAAGTCGATACATATAAACGAAGAATCCGGTTTGCTCGGGTAATCCAACGAGCATGATGAATGGCGCCTGGAGACCTGCGGGCTAGACTTTCAGATACCCATCCAGATTGCACTGCTAGGCACATATCATAGAGATACTTTTGATCACTGCTCAACTCTTTCACGACATTCGGTGGTATATCTTGGACGTTGCCCTGAACTGGTGAAAATGCCACTAAGTCTAAAATGGTTAAATCACATTTCAATTTGGCTCCAATTGAACCTTTAAAGGTATTTGGCCCTGATTTTTTTCCGTCTATGGTTTCATATGTGTGTCTGAAGGGGAGTTCATTCATGTGTAAAAGACACACGAGCCATTGAACTGATCTATGCAAAAAAATTTCAATCAATTTTATGGTACCAGCAATTCTACCAGTATTGACAGCAGTACCGTCGCATAGCAGAGCATTGAGAGTGTCGATGCTCGCTGAATCAATTAAGAACGTTATAATTTCATCAGCTATACACCGAGCATTTCCTGCGTCAGGGTAGAGATGGTCTACATAGATACCTCCAGGGTCTTTGATCAGCACATAATGTTGTTCTCTCTCTTTTCCATGCTTGGTTAACGTATCATCCTTTCTTCCATCAAACCCTATACATTCAATATTCACATTTTCACATCTAGATCTAACTATTTTTCTTGCCTACACGAATTCTCTCTCTCTCTATTTTCTTCCTATCAAGCATGTTAGATTGATCGATTATTCCCATATCTTTCAATGCAGCATTAACAATAGCTGCTGTAGCTCTCGAACTCTCACGGTAACGGTCTGCCACCAATAGTAATTCATTGTATGAATACCTATTTTGATAATTTTCAATCAATTCCACATCGGGCACGAATTCTAGCTCATTGTCACTGTCTTCTATATCTTCGCTAAAGTCATCTACTGAAGAAGATGGTACAACTTCCATAGCCTCTGCCATTTCCACTTGTGACCTTTGTTGCCTCTCTTGTTCTTCTCTTGCTCTTGAGAGGGATCGTCTCTGGACAGCGGCAGCTTCACGATCAAATGGCCCTAATTGATTTATTCTTTGCTTTTGGCCTACAAATGACTCCCACTCTACCATTGGGATTTTTAACTCGCATCGACAAAACGGCCTTTCTATTCCTTTATCATAACATTTGCAAGTACAAATGTCAAACATTTCATCATCTGAAGCAAGTTTTTTAGCAAAATTTTCATTCCTTTGACGTAGAGGAACCTTGTTCAAGGAAAGAGCTGATCTGATTAATCTTTCCACTACAGAAGAAATAGATCTTTCTTGAATGACAGGGAAAGAGAACATGGCCCAAATATCTTTAAGATCTTTGGTAACTATATTGTAGCAATCGTTCGCAGTTGCTGATCCCCTTGACTTGATTTTTTTTTCTCTTTTGAATGAAGAAATAGTGTCTGACAACGTCTGCCTCTGTATGAACCATTGCTCGGCGGAATTCAGTGGCAAAACCAAATGCTGCATTCGAAGATTTGTTTCTGGTCGAGATTTTTTCAACCTTTTTAAAAAATTAAAAATCCAGCTTTTATAGAATCATGCATGGATCATAAGTAAATCTAAAGAGCATAAATTCTTATAGTTCCTGTAAAAATATGATAATTAGAACATGAAATTTATTGGTATTGAATTTGAAATTCAACACACAGCTCAGTAAATTGATTACACATAAACGATGTTTGTGTGTAATCAGTGATGGGCAGTATCTAGATACATGTATCGATCGATACTTTTGTATCGGTATCGGTTTAGCTACTTGACAAAAGTATCGATTTATCGGTATCGCTAAGGTCAATTTTCTTAAATGTATCTAAAAAAATCGATACATCGATACATTAATAAGAATTTTTAAATATTTAAATAGATGTTATAATATGACACTACTGAGTTATATTTATGAATATACATAAATAATATTAAATATTTATTTAATGACAGAACTACTCTACTGGTCACGTCACACAGTACGGCGCAACGTTTAAACAAGTTTGTACTTGTGTTATTGAGATTAATTAACCATAATATAGAAACATTGTTAGCTGCAGAGAAGAAGCTAGAGCGTTTGAATTCGGAGGCATTGCGTCATTGTCAGCCACTTCTCAATGCAGTCACAGTAGGGTTCACTAAGCGGTTTGAAAAGTTTCTGTGCCTTGATGCGTCGCATGAGTGTAAAGCAGCAATACTGGCATCGTCTTCAAATCCTCTGTTCAAGTTAAAGTGGATGACAATAAAAGAAAAATTTGATACTAACTGTCAAAAAGAGGGTTTAAGAAATGTTGGTTAATGCTGTTAAGAGCCTCAGCGAGCAGACCCCCCAGCAACAACTAAGTGATGCTGCATCTGACGGAAGTGCAGATGATTTCTTCTGTTATGAGTCTGCTTCCACTAATGTCTCTGCAACCCAAGATTCCACTGAGATGGAAGTTTTACAGTATCTGGGTGACGGAAGTCATTCTCTCCAATCTCTGAGGCAGTATCCAGGAATTCTACGGGTCTTCCTGACGTATAACACACCACTACCATCCTCTGCTCCTGTAGAACGGTTGTTTAGTTTGGCTGGTCACATTCACCCTCCAAAAAGGAGTAGACTGTCTGACCAGATGTTTAGCCAGCTGGTATTTTTGAAGGGTAATAGTAATTACTTTTAATTGTTAGTGTAATATTTTCAGTCATTCATGTATCCTACAAAATTAAAACATACTTTCATTAAAAAAAGCAATTGTTTTTAGTTACATCTATAAAACCCATTAAAATGTCGTTGATTTTACTTACAGTGCGTACAAATTACTAGTATAAACAATAATATCTAATACCTACATATTAAATGAATAATTATAAAAATGTACCGGCGATGCATGTATCGGTATCGGTATCGCTTAAGACATCTAGAAAGTATCGGCGTATCGGTATCGCCTAAGACGCTCTTCATGTATCGATGTATCGGTATCGCTTTAGCGATTTTCATGTATCGATGCCCATCACTGTGTGTAATCAATTTTCTGATAGAGCAAATATTTTTAGAAAATACGCGTGGTGAAAATTGAGAAATCCAAATTTTTGAGGTAATTGCCTGAAAATTGCACACGATATATATTATGCAATTTTAGGGAGGGGGGGGGTCATCTCTATGAGAAGATGCTCTAAATCAGTGCCCTTCAACCTTTTTATGCCTACCGCCCACTTTTACTATTTTTATGTGAGATAAATTAGCCAACCGCCCACCAAAATTAAAAATCCAACAAACATATATTAAAAATTATGTATGGTACATTATATATATTATATAATAAAACATTATGCATTTACCTTTAATTTAGTGAGATCCTTGTGCTTGATGCTTGGAAACTAAATTCCGAATGTTTGGCTCGAATTTAGTGAGGAACAAACGAATGTCCCCTCTTTCAGGGATTTTTAAAGCATTCCTGTTTTTGGTAAGAATGTGATTCACAGCACTAAAACCTGATTCAACTTGGTACGAAGTAGGAAAAGCGATCAGTAATTTAAAAATCTTTTTCCACATATTGGGATATATATTTGACATCTTTTTATTTTGCCAAAGCTGCATATAACCACCGTTATTGAAATTTCCCTGGCTTTCCTCACCATGTCTGAGTTCTAATAGCTCCTCTTGACATGTTACATCAGCTTCAGTAACATTTGCAGTAAACGGGTTTACCATCCAATCATATACTTCCATGGTTAAAACATCACTGAATCGAGTTTCAAAATCCGTTTCAAGTTTATTGAGATGATCAATAAACCTTTGCGTATCAATTGTTGTTATGTCATCCTTAATAGATAACAATTCTGGAAACTGGTGAAATTCCCTTTTTGAAAGATTGTGACTGAATAAATCCAGCTTTTCAATGAATAATGAGATAACTTTTTGGCAGTTCATGAGTGTCATATTGGCTCCTTGAAGCTGCAAATTACAATCATTGCATTTCTTAAATATTCCTGCCAAATAACAAGCATCATTTTTTATCATTTTTAACTTTTGGCTAAGATCAACTTCATTTTGGTCTTCTAGAAACTGCACTACGCTCTCATATAGTTCAACAAAACGAGTTAAACATGCACCCTTCGAGAGCCATCGGACCTCTGTGTGTAATAATAACCTAACAAATTGTTCATCATTGTCATGACACAACTGACGAAACATTCGATCATTTTTTGCATACAATATTGTAAATTTTGTTGAATTTTACAAGAATTTTATAAATTTTCTTGCCGCCCACCTAAAAGCTCAAATCGCCCACTAGTGGGCGATATCGCCCAGGTTGAAGACCGCTGCTCTAAATGGTCTCCATTTTCATTTATGAGACTATTTTCATTTTTGGGGCGGAGCCAAAAATAGGAGGGAGTATGCTAGTGGTACGGAGGGGAGCAGAAACTTTCTTTTGGAGTATGTTGGTCAGGACCCCAATTCATAAGCCCCACATAGTGCCCGATCTGCCCCCAGAAATTCGACCCGGCCTGAAATTTATTTATTATTGTGTACCCATTAAAATGTCACCAAAATAATCGAATAAAAACAATTTGACTAGAAAGCCGTAGACTTTTTTTATACAGGAAGGAGAGGGACAAGGACGAATGACCGCAAGATTCCGAGCAGAAATATAAGCTAAATGAGAGTCAGGTGTTGTGATCACGACGGTACCTTCTGAAAGCCTCCTCTCTTTTGCGGATAGCATCAGAGCAAGTTTAAACCAAGGTTTTTTGGCATTAGTAATAGGAACAGAATATGGAATGTACTCCATGCCCAAGAGAATCACCTCAGTGATGTGTTCAGCACACTCGAAAGGGCTCCGGCCACAGAAGCAGTGATCATTCCACGAGAAATCACAGAAGTACTGCCTAAGGGCCTCCCAATCAGCGGCGCCTCCTTTTGGGAGGATCCAAAGGCCGAATTAAAGCGATAGGACGGAAAACTGATAAGATTGTGGTTGAAGGAACCCAATGGAGAAAAAAGTTCGACAGTGTAAGAAGGATGAGGTGAGAAATAAATCCAGAATGATGGGCCTATCTCCAAGGTGATCGGGGATACGAGTAAGGTGCTGTATAATCTGCTCTAGGTCATTCAGGATAGAGAAGTTGCAAGCTAGTTCACCAGAAATGTTAGTGAAATGGGAGGAAAGCCAGAGGTGGTGGTGGTAAACATTGAAATCTCTTAAAATGGAGATTTCAGCAAAAGGAGAGTGGGATAGAATGTATTTCACTTTGGAAGCGAGATAGTCAAAAGAATTTTGGATAGTCAGTAGAATTAGGAGAAAGGTAGACGGGACAGATGTAATTAGTTTGAGAATGGCATGCAAGCCGTAGTCAGAGGGTATAAAATTCGGAGGATTAGAGTCCGGGAATATGAGAACAAATTAGGTCATTGCGTACAGAAGATATAAGCAATATCCACCTTTGGAGTGAAACCGAGTAGCGTATAGAGAAAGTAAAAGGGTACAGAAAAGGGGTTGCTTTCAGTCGTCCCAGACACCCGAGTTTCAGTGAGGAAGAGATGGTGAGGTTTAGAGGTGGTGGTGGTGTTCGACAGATTGAAAATTTGAAGAAAGGCCACGAATGTTGCAGAAGTTTATGAAAAGTGAATCAGGCAGAGGCCCAGAACACCTCGAATGGGCGGCAGCATATCCAGCCCCGCTGGCCGGGTCTGGGTTCCAGGTATCGGCAGCCGGGAGAGCTAAAAGTTGGGGAATTTATGGTCTCCTCCCCAAGGAATTCCGAGGCACTTGAAGTTGCTTTTTTTTTTCTTTTTTTTTTTTTGAAAAGATTATGTAGTGTGTAAGATGCAAGATGCATGTATATGTGATGAAGAATATGTAAACAAATAAACACTATTTCAGACTCAACAGGTACAAACATTATACAAGTGGTCCATAAAAGATTGAGAGATTGTCTGGAGTACTGACTAAGTAAGCCAGTGAATCACTGTGCATAATGAACATAGTTGCCTACGCCAATGCTTCCAGATTTGAGATTTATAAAATATATCGGAGACCAGTCCACTAACCATGGCTTCTATTATCTTATTGACTGACTCACCAAGCCTAGTGATAAATCTAAATACAAAATTGCGAATGACACTGGCACAGTTAGGCACCTTATTGACTACAAACAGCATACTGGCACTAGAAGGAGCACTATTAATAATGCTTGGAGTTCTTAATAAACAACTAAAAATATTATATGCAACATGTAACTGTCTCAAATTATACAGTAGAGAAGCGAGTGTGAGAGGATGCTGGACTGCTCACAGGGTAGACGAGATATGGAAAAAGATCAGATAAGGAGGATAATGACAATGTACACTAACTAAACGGGCACTGTAAGAAATCTTTCAGAATACGTAATAAACAACAATCTGGTTCCTGAAATTACACTTAAGAAATGGCGAAAAAAAAAAAAATTGTGATGAATGCGCTTAACTTAAGAAAGTTCTCATTTGAAAGAAAAATTGCTCGCTGACAAGTGACTATACAGTACATTACAAATGCTTTGAAATTATGTAATAATTAAAATGATACACTTCGAATTTAAGAAATTTTTCTTAAAAGTTTATAACGACAACAACGAAAATGCTGACTGGTCGGTGAACAACATATTACATACATTATCAGAATCTAATTTACCAATGAGTTAGGGGTAGAAGGCACAAACAGCCCGCATGCAGAATACAGAAGGTAGTAAAGTGGACAAAAGGTAGTAAAGTGGACAAAAGGTAGTAAAGTGGACAAAAGGTAGTAAAGTGGACAAAAGGTAGTAAAGTGGACAAAGGTAAAAGTGGACAAAAGGTAGTAAAGTGGACAAAAGGTAGTAAAGTGGACAAAAGGTAGTAAAGTGGACAAAAGGTAGAAGTGGACAAAAGGTAGTAAAGTGGACAAAAGGTAGTAAAGTGGACAAAAGGTAGTAAAGTGGACAAAAGGTAGTAAAGTGGACAAAAGGTAGTAAAGTGGACAAAAGGTAGTAAAGTGGACAAAAGGTAGTAAAGTGGACAAAAGGTAGTAAAGTGGACAAAAGGTAGTAAAGTGGACAAAAGGTAGTAAAGTGGACAAAAGGTAGTAAAGTGGACAAAAGGTAGTAAAGTGGACAAAAGGTAGTAGTGGACAAAAGGTAGTAAAGTGGACAAAAGGTAGTAAAGTGGACAAAAGGTAGTAAAGTGGACAAAAGGTAGTAAAGTGGACAAAAGGTAGTAAAGTGGACAAAAGGTAGTAAAGTGGACAAAAGGTAGTAAAGTGGACAAAAGGTAGTAAAGTGGACAAAAGGTAGTAAAGTGGACAAAAGGTAGTAAAGTGGACAAAAGGTAGTAAAGTGGACAAAAGGTAAACTAAATCGTACACATCCATTCACACAGCGCCATTCCCGCCCTTCTCCCCTCGACATGGCTTAAACTCAGCACCTGCGGCGCTTCTTACGCTTCCAGGTCTTGTCAAAAATAGACACACAGTCCCGAACTAGCGTAACACTTCCCGCGCTTGACCCAGGTCAAGTCTACACTTACTCGCGGTCATTCACCATGTCTATCCATCTTTTTCTCGGCCTTCGCCTCCTACCTTCCCAAACACTTATGGTCTCTTTTCACAACTTTGTCATCTCCTATTCTTTCAACATGTTCCAACCGCCAAACAGATTCCTCACATTTTACTTGCGCTGACTTCTGAACACCACATCTTTCCAGAACCATAAGCATGGGTGGATCCAGGGGTGGGGTGCTTAGGAGGCACGTGCTCCCGCTAGGCCATGGGTGGCGAACCTTTTTACAGTCGCGTGCCAATAAAAACCATGTAAACCATAAAAAAAATTCGCGTGCCCACCAAAGTTTATATACATTATATCAAATTATAAACATTAAGTCTGTTACAAGGGTGGCCAAGTTTCCTGGACCCAAGAGCCACATACGACGTTTTTCAGATGTACGAGCGCCGCAAAATATTTTAAAAAGAATTTAATTATTAAAAACATACGTACATATATATAGTTATACTCATTATTAAATTGTTTAATTACTGCTTGTAGAAGGCTTAGTTTGGGTCTTCATTTTGGCTGTTAATGCTTTAAAGTCTGGCTGATGTGACGTTAAGGCGGTATGAAGAAGCTCAGTCAGGTGCTCGTTAGTGAGGGCAGCACAATGTTTTGACTTTACAAACTTCATTACAGAGAAGAGTGCTTCACAGCAATAAGTTGTCCCCAAAAACTGAGAAGTCGGAAACTGGTTTTCCTGAGGTGAGGATACTTTGTCTCTGGTACTTGCTTCCAAAATTCAACTGCGGATAAGCTTTTATGTATCAACTTCAAACCTACGTCCTCCTGTAGCTCCAAAAGTTCTGTTTGTATTGAAGCAGCTTCCGTAACAAAAGGTGTGGTAACGAGACAGCCATCGTTGATGGCAATCAATCAGGAAAGGATTTACAAGAAATTCAAAGCATGGTTTTAGCTTCTTTAGTTCATCAAACCTGAACTGAAAATCATCAATTAGTCCTCTAATTTACCTTTGTATTCCTCCAATTTACTATCTTTTATTTCAATATCAGGAAAAGTGTTTGCTCGGTTTTTCAGGTGGGGAAAGTGGTCAAATTTTTTTGTTAATAGATCTTTTTGGAAGAGCTTTATTTTATTCTGGAAACTGAAAACTGTAGTGACCGGTAGATAAGGCTATTGTTCACACACTATATACAGATACAGTACAATAACCAGTATTAAGTTACACAACGAAATAATTATAGATTCGCCTCAAGTATAGAACAATAGTTCCAGACAATATTCTAGATAGCTAGTAATAGTCGTTAGTCTAGCAGTTGTCAGTCTATTAGTTAGTCAATAGCTATATCAGTATATCTAGATAGGCTAGTAGTTCACAATAGTACAACGACAATCAACACTACATTCATAATCGCAATGCTAATAATAATCGCAAAATATCATCGCTGCATATCCGCCCTAATCCGAACAAATCAGTGCTGCCAGATTAATATTAGTTTTTATCATTAAGGTGTTTTTTTGGTGTGTCGATCTGCAGACTTTGTCACACCAATCCACCACCTGTGTAAGGTCAGAAATTACCTTATCCTTTCCCTGAAGTGCCAAATTTAGATTTTGAAGGTGTTGTATTACATCAGATCCTGCACCCATTGTGTTCTAGTTGTGGGTATGACTTTCCCTTTTCTTTCAAGAAATCAATGATAGGCTCCAACAGTGCAACAAACCTATTCAGGAGATTATAGTTGATAACCACGTTAGTGACGTTACAATACAGTAGACTGAAAGGTCATCTGGCTTATCTTGAAGATCCAGCTCCTCGATAAAATTTCTAAACGCTCGGTGCATTTTTACATTTGAACGAATGAAATTCACAATTTCTCATTTCATAACACTGTCATACCTAAAGTACTTGCTTACCAAATGACCACGGTGAATGATACAGTGAATAAAGATCGCATGTCAAGAGCCCAACTAGGCCTACATTTTGTCCTACTATAGCTGGTGCTCCATCTGTTGCAACACTGACAAGTTTATTCAATGGTACTTGAGCATTTGATAATGCCTCGTCAAGTGCGTTCTTTATGTCAACCCCTCTGGTGGTTTCTCTTAGGGTCATTAAGTCCAAGAGTTGTTCTTTCACATTTCCATCGCCAGTAACATAACGAACAAATATCGCCAGTTTAGGGTTATCTTTAATATCTGTGGATTCATCGAGGGCCAAACTGAATGCAACAGAATTCTTCAAATCACTCTGCAACGAGCGTGTAATTTCAGCACTGATCTGGGAAATACGTCTCTGTTGTGTGGCGGGAAATAGAAATACTTGCTATTTGTTCTCGAAGCTGTGTGTTATCTGGAGCGAGAATTGCAGTAACATCGGCAATATTCTTCTTCACAAATTTTCCACTACTGTAGGGAAGTCGAGCACGAGCAATATTCCATGCCATAACAAAACTAGCTTCAGTAGTTAAGTCAGCTGTCTTACACAATGATGAAAGTACAGTTTGTTGGGCAACTAGGCTAGATTTCAACATTTTTAACTTAGTCTTCCGCAATTCTGATTTGGGAGGAAATTCCGTAATAAAACTTTTATAGTTAGTTTCATGATGACGCTTTAAGTTACTGGCTTTAAAGTGATTGAGTGCCACGTGGGAGATAAGACACAGGTTTCCCACCTTTAACAGTAAAGGAAAAGCTCTCC
Source organism: Bathynomus jamesi (assembly GCA_023014485.1). Lineage (NCBI taxonomy): Eukaryota > Metazoa > Arthropoda > Malacostraca > Isopoda > Cirolanidae > Bathynomus > Bathynomus jamesi. The sequence continues at coordinate 228,213 of JAJOZX010005088.1, read as the reverse complement.
TCCGACTCCTGTTTAAAAACTCTATTTTCTTCATATTTCCGTTTCTTACACTTTGTCTGCTCAGTCATTTTCATCAACTAAGGGGTTGTATAACTTTCACTTGTACAGCTGAGAAAAAGCGCCACTATTTGATCTAAGAAGCCAATTTTAAAACACACTCACTCGTTACTACACGCGGCCCGCAGGGTAGCTCGAGGGGTACTGGACTGGACACTGGTGAGTGGCGATTGGTGTTAATTATGTAATTATCCCGCTTAGTGCCTGTCACCCAAAAGAAATTGTCGTACGCATGACGCATTTTATTGTCAATTCAATTTTCCTTGTTTTTTTCATATTTTTTTATGTGAAAAAAAAATTATTTGTATTATGAATTTTGTCTTTTATGATAAATACAATAAAAACAAAACTGTCTCGCGAGCCAGGGTTTGGCCACCGTTGGTCTATTATTTCATACTCATTTTTTGTATAAATTTCTATGCTTAGGCGTGCCATAGCTTCGCCACCACTGCCCAAGGCTATATCCCCAAAGGACGAATGGAACTCGTGAACGTTTTCTCCGACAATTGACACCCAGATCATGATAATTAGTTCTGTATAATATTGCATTACCTGTGAAATGTCCGTTATAATGCAGTATAATTGAACATAAAATACATTACTACTAATCATGTATTTTATGTTCAATTATACTGTATTATAACTATGTAGTATACTGTTAGTATTACAGTAAGTATTGCATTATACTGCAAGTGTTACATGCTTATCACAACTGAAGTGCACAGAATTTGATAAATATTTTATTAGTAATCATATTACGCCATTGAAAACTATAATTTAAACGTGGATCATCCTCTTTGGAGGGCGAGGGTTTTGATACCTTTCAGCTCACGCACAGGAACAGGAAGCTTGTTTCCTGTTGCTACCTCACAGTATGGTGGGTGAATCGTATGGTACATAAAAAAATGTGGATCAAATAAAATACTTGGCATGATGTGTCCGGGGTTTTGGTGATAAGATTTCTTACTATCATTCCAACGCACGCAACACACGCCTCTCAGATTACACCGGTCTGCATGAAAATCGATTTCTTTATTTTGAGTTGTGATTCTGAAGCAGTTCGCTGCGCTGAATTAAAAAGTGCTACCAGTTTTTTTCTATCACCCACAGTTTTAAAGTTATTAGCAAAACAATTTTGGGGCGTTTTGTAATTTTTTACCTTTAATTAATTTCGTTTTTTCATATTTTTCAGATAGATAATTCTAACATTACGTCTTTAAAATTTTAATAATGGCTTCTAGAGGATGTACCCATAGTCCAGACATATTTTGTTTTATTTGTGGTCGGTATGATGTTGTAAAACAAAGGACAAATGTAACGACCTTCATTAAGAGAGCTTATCATGCTTATTTTGGAATTAAATTAGAAGATCAAGACAAAAGTTGGGCTCCACACAAGGTTTGTCTTACGTGTGTTGCGGCACTAAGGAATTTGAGCAAAGGTAAAAAGGAAAGTTTGCCATTTGGGATCCCTATGGTATGGCGCGAGCCTAGAAACCATACCGACGACTGCTACTTCTGTTCTTGCAATGTTAAAGGTTATAATGTAAAGAATAAAGAGAGCCTTCAATACCCAAGTCTTCCATCTGCAATAAGGCCGGTACCCATGGTCCAGAAGTTCCTATTCCCCGCCCACCCGAGAGTCTGGATCAATACAATTCAGATTCAGCCCCAAATCCAGACAATGATGATGTTTATGAACAGCCAACAGCTGACTGAGATCCTCCTAAACCATTAACCCAAGCCGAACTAAATGACTTAGTCAGGGATTTGAATCTGCCTAAGGAGTAAGGACTCTGCAGAACTTTTGGGGTCTAGATTGCAGGAGAACAATTTCTTGCAAGTAAAGAAGGTAAATATATTTTGTTTCTTTCAGTTATTTTTTTATTCTTTCATAAACAAGCAATATGCTTGTCCAAGAGCTAGGAGCTATTTAATTCTGCTTTAATTAGGTTTTACTCTATCACCTAAAGATTTCGTGCTACAAGGGGTGTTGTAATACCTCATCTGTCCCCAAATGTTAACCACCCATTGATGGGAGGGGAGAGAGTATTTTGCTGGGAACGGGACTGGTTGTTATATATATTTACCCTACATTATTATGTAAGCGTTACTGTAGTCTGTAACAAAATTTATGGTTTAGCATGTGCAATCCAATGTTGGTCTCGATAAGATGGTTCACATTTGGGGATAAATGGGGGTTTTATGACACACCCTGTAGTAAGAGAACCATACGTGATGGGGAAAAACTAACTATATTTTTGAGATCAGCGCACTCAAATTATATAGAATCACCAACTAGTTTGTAAAAATCGATCGACAAGTTTTCAAATGTGTACTGGTGTTACCCATCTCAACTATGTTCACTCTCGACTTCTCCCTTTCATGTCATGCCTATATTTCACACCCATACAAAAGTGTTGGTATTAATACACCATGCAAACACCTCGCATTATCTTTATTTAGTCTTCGCTTTCTCAACCGCTTTCAGGGCTCCTGCCACTTTTTTTCCCTAATTCACTCTACTGTTAACTTCATTATCAAATACGAGGGTCTCTCAATATATTTTGCCCCACCTTTTTTTTTCTTTCTTTCCAAGTTTCCTTGCAAGTTCCAGAAATTTTGTACGTAAGTAGTTACATACCTTTTTTACAAGTTTTTATTTTTCCAGTCTCCATCCTTTTCTACGGCTTTCCTCCACCTCGAAACAAGGGCCTGTATTCCTTGCTGGTAAAAGTCCGCTGGGTTCTGCTGGCGTCACCTCTCAACTTCCTCAACAACCTCATCGTCACTCTGAAACTTTCTTTCACGAATAACATCCTTCATTGGCCCAAACAAATGGAAGTCTGAAGGTGCCAGATCCGGGCTGTATGGAGGGTTGGGTAACACAGTCAAGCGCATTTTTGTGATGGCCTCTCTTGTTTGCAAACTGTTGTGTGGTCTTGCGTTATCGTGCAAAAGGACAACGTCTTCCAGTTTTCTCTTCACTCGAACTTGCTTTATACGTCTCTGAAGTCTCTGCAGGGTAACAATATATGCCTCCGAGTTGATTCTTTGTCCTTCCTTCATAATGTCCACCAGAATCACCCCTTTCATGTCCCAGAAGATGGTGGTCATAACCTTTCCTGCAGAGGGAACCATTTTGAACTTTTTCTTGCGTGGGGAGTCTGCGTGATGCCACTATGGATTGGCGTTTGGTTTCAGGTTCAAAGCGGTGTACCCAAGTCTCATTCCCAGTCACAATTCGTGAAAGGAAGTCATCCCCTTCTGTCTCGTATCGAACCAACGACTCGGAAGCAATTTCTTTTCTTTGGGCTTTGTGATCTTCAGTCAGTTCGCGAGGAACAAACCGTGAACACACTTTTGAGCATCCCAGTTGCTGAATTATCGTATTCACACTTCCTTCACTAATTCCTAGCTCCAGTGATAGCTCCTTGTATGTGACGCGCCGATTTGATCGAATGATGCTGTTAGCACGTTGCACAGTGAGAGATGTCACAGCCGATGCTGGGCGACCGCTGCGTGGCTCATCATCGAGGTGGCTCTCCCTCTCTCCGATGACCTCTCACGTTTAGACCAGCGTCCAACTGTGCTTCGATCAACAGCAGCATCTCCGTAAACGTTTTGTAAACGTTTGTGAATATTTCCAACCGTTTCCTTCTCTGCGGTTAAGAACTCTATAACAGCTCTCTGTTTACAACGCACATGACTGTCAGACGCCATTTCCAAAACTGCGTTAACCATCGGTTTTATACAAGGAAGGAAGATTCAAACTGGAAAAATCCAGTTATATGAAACGCAGAAAGTTTAAACTTACGGCCCAAAAGACATTTCAGCACCATGGCCTATTATTTAGCTAAGAAAAAAGGGTGGGGCAAAATATATTGAGTGCCCCTAGTAGTTTTCACTCTAGTCGGTCAATAAATACGGAAGAAAAATTTATTCAACCGCAACCCCTCTTGGAAGGGAAGGCAGAAAAGGCAATAGCAGGATTAATTTTAATAGAGGATAATTATGATGTTGCTTGCGATATTTAAAGCAACATTTCGGTAAGCCAGAGATCCCAATTAAAAGCTATCTCCGCAAACGTCTAGCTATGACTCGTGTCAATAGTCCCAAACTTGTCAGAGTTAAGATAGTTATACTCGTATGATGACTGAAATTATAACTAGGTTTCTGAAAAACAAAAACTTGGGTATAGGAATGGAAAAGTATGGTGTAATGTTGGTTCCTATACTGGAATCTAAACTGCTTAGCTCAATCTTGCTTCAGTTAAGTAGGGGGAACCTCTATAGAACATGTGTACATCCCCCTGAGCAGCTTAACGTTAGGACTTAAGCTGCGAAGCGAGAGGGAATTTAGTTTGCGAGGTTGGACATTGAACAACGAGGGAAGGACAGGCAAAGCACCGAAGTTCCTACCAAAAGGAATAGCCTAGGTACGGTGTCAACATTGCTTTTTTAAATTGCTTCCAGAGGATGCACGTAAAGATTGCATATTTTGTGAAGGCAACCATAATTCGTAGCAGTTTTTTTTTACTTGAAGATAAAAAGGACAGGGCAATTAAATCTGTAGCATGTTTTAAGCATTTTCTTAAGGGTCACAAGCAAGGTTTTAAACATTTAAAATCTTGTGTAAAAAATACAATGGCCAGTATGAGCCATTATTTTGTGAAAACACTACTGGTAGGCTTACCCCAAAAATAGAAATAATAATGGGGCATGCCAGTGCTATGAAGATGGGTGACAGTAAAGATGAATTATTGCAAAGTCCTGCAGCATTACAGTAGTTGGTAACACTGGAGAAGCCACTGTATAAGTGTTGTTTGACAATGGCAGCCAATGTAGCTGTTATTTTTTATTTTATTGGGTTCAGAATCCCAGCTGAGCCGTGAACGGCCAAGCTCTGAAGGACCAGTTCAACCAAGAGCCCAAGTTAAGCTAGACTAAAACTTACGGACTTGGAGGTCATATTAGGTCCTACCTCAGAGTTGCTGACTCGATGTGTGCCTCAGTTGCATAAAATTAAGATAAAAACAAAAGGGATACTATTTATGGGCTTTCTAAACCTTGCAACAAAACAACCTGCACCATTGCACGATGCAACAATCTTGTATCTAAACAACCAAACTGAATTACAAGAGAGCTCTCTATAAGACCACACCCTGTAAGTGCCGCATTGAACAAACGAGCAGCAAGGACGCGCAGTGCCCCCAAAAAATGATGCCACAAGAGTGCCCAAACAATGATGCCACAAGAGCCCAAAAATGCTAGCTCTAAATTAAGTGAATTGTTCACTAACCTTACAATTATGAGATGGATATATAATTTTATATATACACCTTAACTTAATATATACAAGCAATGCTGCATCAATCAGCTTAGTCATCATATCGCCTTGGGACAAAATGGCTCCTCTTCTAGATTTTTTAACACTCCCTACCGAAGAGGCATCGTTGTCATTACCTTCTGCAAGTTTAGCCAAGCTTTCTCCATGAGGCTGTAACTCAAATGTTTCATCTTAACTATCCGTGTTTTTGTTGATTTTTTTCTAAAGCATAGAGTTTTTGTATAGGTCTCTTTAATTTTCCTCCTGAAGTTTACCAGTGCAGACCTAACTAAATTGTCTTTGCCAACAAACAACTCTTCAATTATGCCAAGCTTCCAGCAGTGCCTTAGTCTTTCATCCCCAATCATTACCACTTCTCCCACCTTGATACAATTTGCATTGGAACCCTTTACATTGCCTGATGGGTAATAATTGAGTTCTGGCTTGTCATTACCTTCTGCAAGTTTAGCCAAGCTTTCTCCATGAGGCTGTAACTCAAATGTTTCATCTTAACTATCCGTGTTTTTGTTGATTTTTTTCTAAAGCATAGTTTTTGTATAGGTCTCTTTAATTTTCCTCCTGAAGTTTAACAGTGCAGACCTAACTAAATTGTCTTTGCCAACAAACAACTCTTCAATTATGCCAAGCTTCCAGCATTGCCTTAGTCTTTCATCCCCAATCATTACCACTTCTCCCACCTTCATACAATTTGCATTGGAACCCTTTACATTGCCTGATGGGTAATAATTGAGTTCTGGCAAGTATTCCATCTGCCACCTCTTCCATAACTGATCGTGTAGCTCTTCAAGGTACTTGAACCTTCTGGATAACTCTTCTTGAGTGCTCTGGATAGGCTGTAAGTCTTCTGGCAAACTGGGGCTTGATGTTAATCGTTTACCACAAAGAAAATGATTTGGTGTCAATGGCTCTGCATCCTGCATACGTTTAAACAAAAGTGATAGGCCTACTGTTCACCATTGCTTCTACTTCACACAAAACACTGCAGAATTCTTCTTTGCTCAAATGAGAATTAGCTAAAAGTTTCTTTAATGGACACTTTACATTTCTCACTAGCCCTTCCCAAAATCCTCCCCACTATGGTGCTCTCTCAACAATAAACTCCCACTGTATCCCATGGTGTGAAAAGTAGGATTGGAATCCCTCCTCTTTTAGCAAGGACCAAACTTCTTGGAGTTCTCTTGCAGCCCTTTTGAAGGTTTTTGCATTATCCGATATGATTTTATTTGGGAAACCCCTTCTGTTCACAAACCTTTTAAAGGCCAAAAGAAATACATCACTAAAGTTGCTTACCAACTCCAAATGGATTGCTCTGGTGGTAGCACGTGTGAAAAGACCAGTGGTGGGCACCGTTAACCAAAAAGTTAACGTCGATAACGATAATCCGTTAACCCCAATTTTTAACTCCGATAACGATAATCCGATAATTTTACTACAAAGTTAACGATAATCCGTTAACGATAACTTTTTTTACTAACATTTAAAAAAATCAAGGAAAAAAGCTTTAAAACCCATAGAAAATGTTTATTTATGCAAAATCCAACAATAAATAGGTATTTAACTATTTTTATCAAGTTTTGCAACTTTTTTGCTTAACTTTTTTTTTTTTTAATAAAACATGTACTGATTACATGTTTTGAAACCCTTGTAACCACTAACCATTAACTAAATTTTAATTTACCAGAGAATTATGGCGGGAACTGAAATGTAAAATTAAATTTTAGGCACACTTATTAAAGACTGACACAATGTGCTGGTTGCCCTTCAGAAAGACCAACTTCTCAAAGTTAGGCCCAGCTGCCAGTCTTGACCTCTTGGGCCTCAAGATGTCCTTGCCGAGAGAGAAGAGCCGTTCCACTGCGGCAGAGGACGGAATTGGCAGACTGAAGTTATGGCGGTTTGAATTCATTCGCGGAGCGGTGATCTTCCGTGAATGACTCCTCGCAGTTAACGTGTTAACGGACTTTAACAGACTTTAACAGACTAAATATAGAGTTATCGGAAGTTAACTGGTCCGATAACGATAAATGGAAATTAACTTCCGTTAATAGTCCGTTAAAAAAGTTAACTTCGTTAATTAACTGTTATCGGATTAACGCTTTAGTGCCCAACACTGGAAAAGACATGTATAACCTTGTTAGACTCCCCTTGCTCATACACAGACTGGACCTGCAAAGTCTACTCCCACTGCATTAAATGGGGCAGTATACACACACCGTTCTCTTGGAAGTGGAGCCACCTTATCATGATACTTGTAGTGCCTTGCACCACAAGATTATTCTTTATTAGTGAAAACTGCCACAAATTGGCATGAGTGAATTATTTAAATCTAAATAAATAAATACAAGTTAAATGTCTAGTGATCAAATTTAATTCTTAAGAATTCAGAGTGGTGTGACTAGACATGAATGGGCTTTTAAGGATTATTTTGGCTGGTTGGTAAAATTATTAAGTAAAAACAAACTTGTGTGCAACGACAACACAAAGGACGCCGTTTAAACATTATTATTCGAAAGCACCCCGCCAGCAAGCAAAGTTCCTTTGTGGTATGTTTTGTATTTGTTTATATTCTTTACTATTCCATATCTGTATGCAATACCGCATACTGTAGATACTAACAAGCCTTATACTGTTTGCAATTAGTACCAAGATTTATACTACAAATAGTAATGTAAGGTTCATACAATAAATTACCTTAGGCTAAGTTAGGTCTAGGCAAAAGCCAAATTGTAACTCTAGCCTAACTGAGGCCTACCATAGTCTTTGTTTTAGATTAACCTCAGCTCGATATGTTGAAGAGGCAAAGGCCTGCCCATTAATTTTCTTAGCATATTTTACTTTATAAGCCTATTATGTTTCATGTTATTTTCTTAGCAATGGCCTACTAATCATTTGTAGCCTACATACTTCCTTAGTCTTCCCATTCAACTTAACACAATCCCATAACCAGAATTAACTGTAATTTATCATCCACAGGTTACTGGGCCTATATAACATATATGTATTTTAATTATTAATTATTGCCATTTTTATTATTCTTTTCCTCTGAAATATCACTTACAGTATTCTTGTCTGTCTCTTTGCAGACAAGGTTGTCATTGTGGCTATTATTATTAGTTTATTATTACTATATTATTATTACTATATTATTATTACTACTATTATTATTATTCCTATTATTTGTATTATTGCATATTCATTATTATAATCAGTATTATTTGCAGACTGTTATATATTAGCCAAACGGGCCATTATTTAATCTCACCATTATAAGTCCATCAAAGTTGTTACGGGTAAAAATCCCCTTTGCATATACTCATTAATTGTTGTTAATAAAATATAAAAATTCATATTGATTTAATAATCAGTCCTTCCCTTCTTTTATTAAAATTAACTTTGCGCCGCACTGCTGGATGCTAATCTAGCATTAGGGCGCTGGTGACCCTGGCATATAGTTAATTATCTACGTAAACTTGTAAAGGTCCATAATAAAAAAACTGGACTCTTACAGCTTTGCACTCCAACGCTTGCAAACCATACATTTATGCGAGACCTTTTTTACTAGTCTAATTTTGGGAATCCAAAACTGTTGTCCGATCTCTATTATCACTTCTCTAACTCCAGCATGTAACAACTTATGCGTATCCAGGATCAAAAATTCCGCAAAATGTCCCCCAGAAGGAAGCAAAATTGATGTCTTTTCTCATCTGGAAGCCCAAAAAACTGTAGTCTACCTCCTACTCTCAATAAATCCTGATCCAAAAACACATCTAAACCCTTGAGAGCAGAATGTGTTAGTAGAACCTGTAACGGACTGCTGGTGAGCAATTTTCTCTCTTCACCAAATTTTTCCTTCGGCACATATACCACCCAGTATTGCCTGGCTTGCTGAATCTGCTTACTGTTCAGAATTCCTTCCCTTCTTGTTTCTCCCTTAATGTTGTTTGTAAATCTATATACCCATGCTGTCACTCTTAACAACCTTTCCAGACTGCTAATGTCCTCAAACCTCAATATGGGGTCCTGCTGCATAACTTGACAACAGTTCACAGTGCATTTTCTCATCTCACTCACCCATTCTTCTTCAGCCTGGCATTCTCCTACAATAGGCTGATTATAAGCAGGGATGGGGAGTCGGCCAAAAACAACCGACTCCCGACTCGGTATTTTTAAAAACCGACTCCCGACTCTTTCCTTATCATGCTGATCTACAACCTTATAAATATTGGGATGTTTGTTTCGTAGATGGCGTTTCAAGTTTGAGGCTCTAGTTGGAGCATTAGCATGTTTCCCAGTGTAAGCACTAATTTTTGCATTACACTCTTTACCATCCTTTTCTACTTGACAAATAAAAATACTTTCATCCTCATTTAACTTAAAATATTGAAAGACTGCTGATTTTCTACTAGGCCCACGACTCATTACTAATAGGGGCTAATTAAATTACTAATTAATATATTGCTAATTTTTATATGGTACCTAGTATCCTAAAATAGAAATATGAAATTCATTTGCTAAGATTTACCAGAACAATAAATCAAATGTGGAAATGTGAATCTAGAATTAGTTCAGGAAGATATTTATTTAGGGCATAGTAGTATTCTGGTAAATTGTTGGCATATAGAAATTGAATCAAAGAGTCGGGAGTCGGTCGTTTTTACCGACTCCCGACTCCGACTCCCCACCTCTGATTATAAGGCCAGTTTTCACTTCCAAGTTATAGCCACTCTGGCCCATTCCACCACAAACTTGACTGTGCAAGATCTTTCACTGAAATTCCTCGTGTTGGTAAATCAGCTGGGTTTTGGGTGCCTCAACAATGCTTCCATTACTTTGGATCTGTGTGTGCTTGAATTTCCTCCACCCTATTGGCAACAAATGGTTTCCATTTCCTTGCCTGGCTTCTTAATCAGTGCCAAACTATAGTGGAGTCTGTCCAATAATAGCTTGGAATTTCATAAAGGGCCAAAGACTTTTGCACTGTAACTGCACAAGCCGACTAGCAATAACTGCACCCATCAATACCAACCTTGAAATAGAAAGCCTTTTCAAAGGTGCTACTCTGCTCTTTGCAGCAACCAACCTGCAACTTACTTCCTCTTTGAATGTGCCTCTTATATAAATACAAGTTGCATAGGTTTCCTCACTTGCATCACAAAAGATGTGCAGCTCCAAACTGTCTGGACTATTGTTCAACTCTTCAAAGCACCATCCTGGGATTTCAATGTCTCCAAGATGTGCCAATTCTTTGAACCAATATTTCCACCTTACCACCATATGATCAAATAACTCTTGATCCCAACCAAGTCCAATTTCCAGAGGCTCTGAAACCAAATTTTGTACTTTATTACAAATGGAGCCAGGAATCCAAAAGGATCAAAGACCTTCGAAGCCAAACTAAGCTGTACGTTTTGTCCACCTTGTCTCATTCTCAGCCAGCTCTACCAAAGATTTCCCATTGAAGGTAAACAAATACTCTCCTTGCTGCCAAACAATGCCTAGCACCTTTGTGTCTATTTCCCACAACTCCTTAATACCAGAATCCTCAATACTTTCTGCTGCATCAGGTCCTACACAGGACTGACTCAAACTGTTGTAACTGGGAATGATTGGTCTGCCATTTTCTAAGCTCCATGCCAGCCTCCCTCATTATAGCTCTAGCCTCCATGAATATCTGTTTAGTCATTTCTGTATTATCCACTGAACACAGCAAATCAACAAAAATTTTTCCTTGCGTGTTCAATAGTGTTAGGATAGACTTCAGAATATTTCTTAAAATGGTACTGCATAGTAGCTGCTAACAGAAATGGACTAGAGCTGAGGCCAAACAACACTGACTTCATTCTATATGCTTGAACAGAGCCGGATTTAGACGTGTGGAGGCCCTGGGCAGCCTCCATGTGGAGGCCCCCCTACCTTAGGGGAAGACATAATTGAAGTCATCCATAAGATTCATAATATAATTAACATACATACACTTTCAAAACATTGTGCACTCTTGTGTCTGTCCATTCCACTCATTTCTGCAAAAAATGAAAGCCTCAGGTTACTCGGGTATTCCATTATAGTGAGAGTAGGCCTAAAAGAGTAATAAAAACAAAATAATAATCAGTACACAACAAATAGTAATTGGTAAAAGTTTATGTACTACAGTGGTATTGGATGCGTGTGTTTTTTTGTTGATCATCTATCGGGTTTTTCTAGTTTCGGGTTTTTTCTATTTTGATAATGGCTTGTCAATATGTGGAGGCCCCCAAGATGTGGAGGCCCATGGGCAGCTGCCCACTTTGCCCACTCCTAAATCCGGCCCTGTGCTTGAACCTTCGGTTCATTTTCCAACAAGTCTTTCGTATCCACCCACAGATACCTTACTGCATCTCTGTCCTCTAGTTTTAATTTTATCCGCAAAAAGACTTGCTTCACATCTGCAGTCAATGCTACTCTACCAAACCTGAATCTCAGTAACAAGGAAAATAAATCTGCATTTAAATTTGGCCCAGCATCCAAACAGTCATTCAAAGACATACCACCTTTGTCCTTGGCTGAGCCATCAAAAACTACTCTCAGTTTGGTGGTAGCTTTGTCTCGCCGTATCACTGCATGGTAGCAGATAATGTGCCTCCTGGCTCACCAGCTCACCTTGCACCCTTTCAGCATAGCCCTCCTTTACATAGCTTAGGATGGCCTCATTGTATTCATTTAACAACTCATTTTTTCTTAGCCTGTGCAATGAAGTCTCCAACCTCCTATTTGAACTGGGTTTACAAGAATCCTTCCAAGGTAGGCCAACTTCATAGCAACCATCTCGAAACCCAATTCCTTTTTCAAATTGCTCAAACATCACTGTTCGCTGTACTTGCCTGCTTCTCCTGTTTGTCCTTTATGCCAATGGATTCAAGTTCCCAAAACGCTTTCAAATGTCTTTCTAAACCATGGCTGTTCTCTTCAATCTTAACAAAAAGAGCTTTAACCTCCATTTCATTGTAACAGCTACCTTGTAGCATCCAGCCTAGCTTACTTCCAATAGCTACTGGACCTCGAGATGTGCGGACAGTGTTACCAGTGATGAAGTCCCAATAATAGTCAGCTCCAATCAAAAGACTAATATCTTCTGTTCCTTCAAAATTATTATTGCCCAAATTAATTCCTTTAACTTGCAATTCTTGGACACATGCCATATCTAAACAAGTAGTGACTGGAGCAGAAAGTTCCTCAATCTCTACCGCTTGGACCTTGATAGTGGGACCTTGTGGTAACAACCCCTTAACCAGAACTTCTACCTTCTTAACTTTGGTTCGATTTTGAACGGAACCCCCAAACCCAGAAATTCTTAAATTTTCCCTCTTAAGTTCTTTAAACTTCAATTTTCTGGAAATTCTGGTCTTAATAAAGCTACACCGGCTACCACTATCAAACAACACTCTTACAGTAGATTCTCCATCATTCCCAATTAATAATGCTGCAGCTGTTTGCAATAATCCCCCTTTACTTTTACTCCCTTTCATAGCAGTGGCATGTGCCAGTGATGTCTCTACTTCTGGGGTAGGCCTACTAGGAGTGTTTTCACACAATAATGGCTGATGCCGGCCACGGCATTTTTTGCACAAAATTTTAAACTTACAAAACCTTGCTCTGTGACCTTTCAAAAAACATTTAAAACATGCTGTGGACTTAGTTACCCTGTCCTTTCTCTCCTCAATAGGTAAAGCCTCAGCCACCTCACATTTATATGACTTGTGGTTGCCTTCACAAAATATGCATTCCTTGATTTCCTTTAATTTATTCTCAGAGGATGCATGTAGAGCTGACACTGTAGCTGGGCTGTTCCTTTTTGTGGAAACTTTGGTGCTGTGACTGCCTTTGTACCCCTGTTTAACATCCCAATGTGCAAACTCAATTCCCTCTCGTCTTGCTAATTCTGTGCCTAAAAGGCTTAACATCTGCTGAAGGGGGATGTATACATGTTCTGTAGAGTGTCCCCTACTTAATTCAAGCAAAATTGAGCTAGGCAAGTTAGACTCCAGTATAGTAACCAACATTACACCATACCTTTCCATTCCTACACCCAAGTTGTCCAGGGACCTACAGAGACATGCAAGAAGTAAATAGACACCCTTAATTTTATGGTAAAATGTATGCATCCAATTTTTTTGCCATTATTATGACTAATATTCGTTTCCTACATTTCTATCCTTGAAGAAGGACTTATGCCAATATTCTCAAGTGGTCAAATTGAAAAAGACAGCTGCCTGTTCATGGAAGATGGAGCCCCATGCCACACTGCAAAAAAGACGAAAGAATGGGAGGAGCGAAATGGTATCAAACGACTTCCTTGGCCGAGTCAGTCCCCTGACATGAACCCCATAGAACACGTGTGGGCAATACGAGACAAGACTCTACGTAAAAAGCCCAAAAAACCAGCAACACGATCAGAATTTTTGAATCTTTTACGCCAAATTGTTACAGCAAAATCTGGGCTGTCTATTTACTTCTTACATGTCTCTGTAGTTCTAACTTCAGATTCATCATATAACTGCCGTAACTCCTTGACACTATTAGGATTATTAACAGGAGGTATAGCTAAAAGTTCACGGAGGTAGCTTTTAATTAAGCTCTCAGGCTTACCAAACCGTTTCTTTAATATATCCCAAGCCACATCATAATTAGCCTCTGTTAATGCTAATCCTGCTATTGTCTTTGCTGCTTCTCCTTCCAAGAGGGACTGCAAATAATTAAACTTCTCCACCGCACTTAACACTCGACCAGAATGAACTGCTGATTGAAAACTGTCTGCCCATCCTTGCCATTCCTGAATACTCCCAGAAAATTTTTGGAGTACAAGCCTCGGTAATTGAACTGCAGCTCTATTAACCTTAACTTCACAAACACCATTTGTTGAGGGTTGTGTTTCATTATTAGACTTGGTCTCTAATTGTACTGAGCTGCTAAACTCTCTTGCTCTGTGGCATACTTTAATTATGTCATCAATAATCTCTTCGAAGTAAATTATGTTATTTTCTATTTCATCCTCTTCTATAAGAGCCTCAATTTTAACATTTACTTCGCTTAGAGCAACCTTTTTAGTTTCTAATATCACGTAATATGGAAAGCTGCGCAGTCACTAAGCTTAAATCCTCTTGCTCTATGGCAGAATCTATAGTGGCAATGACCTTTGTAATTAGACCTTGTAGGCGCTTCTCCTTTTTCTAAACTTATTCATTTCAGCTGCACCCATCTTCAATGCAAACAATAATTCGGCTCAATGCCAAATAAGCTGAATCGGCAAAAAATACTTAACCAAACTGATCAAACTCAAATTTTGCTTTTTTCAAATAAACTGAATTGCTTGGTTGGGGTACTGACCAACCACCAGTATGGCATATCAAATTTTCCACCCAAATAACTGGCGCACTGAAGTCTGCAACCTTCGCCTACGAACAATAAACCAAAATTAACCAAACCGGTAAAAATGTAGGCTCAAAACAACGACAGACTAGCGGCCAAGTTTCGCAATTGGGCGACCAAACTTTCTACCCTGGGACCTTTAACTCAATTATGCTCAACCCGTCCAGGCCCAACTTAGGCTACAATTTACACAATCAGAACTTTGCCGAAAAATAGTCACTGACTCAGTCTTGGACTAGAATGAGGTTTCGAAGGACCATGTTATATTTTATTTTATTGGGTTCAGAATCCCAGCTGAGCCGTGAACGGCCAAGCTCTGAAGGGCCACACAACCCAAGTTAAGATAGACTAAAACGTACGGACTTGGAGATCATATTAGGTCCTACCTCAGGGTTGCTGACTCGATGTGGGCCTACCTTAGGCCTCAGTTGCATAAAATTAAGATAAAAAACAAAAGGGGGCACTCTTTATGGTTTTCTTTCTAAACCTTGCAACAACAACAAAACCTGCACAATTGCACGATGCAACAATCTTGTATCTAAACCAAACTGAATTGCGAGAGAGCTCTCTATAAGACCACACCCTGTAAGTGCTGCATTCAACAAACGAGTAGCAAGGACGCGCAGTGGCCCCAAAAAATGATGCCACAAGAGTGCCGAAGCAATGATGCCACAAGAGCCCAAAAATGCTAGCTCTAAATTAAGTGAATTTTTCACTAATCTTACAATTATGAGATGGATATATACAGGGCCGTTTCCTGGCATAAGCAGACTAAGCGGCCGCTTAGGACCCCGCTGCTACTAGGGGGCCCCTAGACAGGCTCCCAGGTCATAGCTCAGTGGGCAAGAATAGGAATATAGCTGAAGTTGTTGTTGTTAATATCATCATTATTATTGTCGTATTAAAGTTTTTGTATGAGACAAACGAAACGTTTTGGTAATTATGTGTAAATAACTATTGTGAAATCTTATTTCTATATTATTTAACTTTATTCTCACTATATGCTTATACTTTCCTAAATGCTTAATTTTTCTAGTATTGTAAAACATTATTTCACTAATTATTAAGAGATTTTGTAACACTTTAAAACCTAAGATTATTTTCGTTACGTTTTCAAGTTTATTAATTCTTTTCTTCTCGTCTTTTTCAGATCATGTGAATTTTGTTGGTTAAAACCTAAATGGTCTGATTATTTGAATGTATTTGATTAACGTTACAATTATAACAATTATTATTATCATTATCATCATTATTATTATTATTATTATTTAGCAGATTAGTTGTGGTTAACTAGATGTGACTTCGTGCATCTTGGAAAATGAAACGACATTCTCCATCAGGAGCTGAAAAACGAAAAAAGAAGAAAATAGAGAAGCTTTCCAGTAGCACATTTGAGATGTGCCACTTGCATATTCTTATGATTACAGTTCAGGCAACTAGGTTAGGTAGAACATCAAGCTAGGCAAGTGCTCAGGAATCGTGTAGAGTAAGCTAGTCTCTCTAATATTTATATTTCGAAATGTGAAATTTAATGGATCACCACTTCAAATTCTGTTCGCACAGATCAATTATATTATCAAACAAGATAAAGTATTTTAGCAAAAATTAACAGAATATGTAATGTTATGTTCTTCTCAGGAGCACTATTGAAATATCTGGAAAAGCCATCCTCAGCAAAGCCTGATGAGCATCATGAGCCAACAGCAGGACCATCCTCTATGCAACCTCAAACACCAGTAGAAGTAGACCCTGATGAACCAACAAGTGGCCCATCTTCTGTTCAGCTTCAACCACCACACACAGGCATTTCTACTGAGCAACAAGAACCAAGATCTGCTCCACCGCTTGATCCGTATGACTGGCCAGTTGTCCTATCAGATGCCTTGAAGACAGATCTGGTGTCTCGAGGACCATTTCAAATCAGTCCAGATTTCACATTCCCTAAAAGAGAAGACGGTAGAAGCGTTCATCACCATTACATGTACAGAACATTAATTAATGGGGAAAAAATAAAGCAAAGCTGGCTGATGTACTCTAGAAGGAATGATGCTCTTTATTGCTTCTGCTGCAAGGTGTTTTCAAGGAAGTCGTACAAACTAATTACGGATGGACTTTCAGACTGGATAAACGTTGGTTCGCTTCTGAAAGGCCATGAAAATAGTTCAGAACATGCAGATAACATGGCAACATGGAAGGATCTGGAACTGCGGCTAAAAACTGGGAGGACCATTGACTAAACTGAAATGTCATTAATGGAGGTAGAGCGAAGACGCTGGCGAGATGTTCTCACACGTCTTGTAAGTATAATCCAATCACTGGCAGAGAGAAACCTTGCTTTCAGGGGGTCTTCCTCTACATTGTACAATCGAGACAATGGCAACTTCTTGGAGGAGGTTGAGCTGCTTGCCAAATTTGATCAGTGATGAAACAACACATCAGCAGAGTCGAAAGTGGCCAATATAGTCATTCAAGTTACCTAGGAAACATCATTCAAAATGAGCTCATTGGGTCCATTAGCGGGAAGATCTTGGATGCCATTGTTGCAGAAATAAAACAAGCTAAATATTACTCTCATTTTAGACTGCACTCCAGACATAAGCCATCAAGAACAGATGTCGATTATTATCAGAACTGTTAAAATGGGTGAAGTACCATAAATACAAATACTTCTTGGGCTTTCTTGAGGCTTCAGAAAGTACAGGCCTGGGTTTATCAGTTCTGATTCTGAAGAGACTAGATGAACTGAATATTCTCTTTGATGACTGCAGAGGACAGTCATATGACAACGGAGCGAACATGAAGGGCAAGAACAAAGGTGTTCAGGCAAGGTTATTAGAGAAGAACTGTCGTGCACTCTATGTTCCATGTGGGGCTCACACTCTGAATCTTGTAGTGGCTGATGCAGCTAAAGCTTCCACAGATGCCATCAGCTTCTTTGGCAATGTACAAAAATTTTACATGATTTCGCCCAGAAAAAATCTAGGAGGCAAAATTTTTGAAGATACAAACTGTTCTGTATAACTTAGCTATTACACGATTGTATCGCAGAGTTAGTAATTGTATTATTTTTTTATACATAGTTCTGTGACATTTATTCTAAATAATGTATAAGCTAATTTTCAGGAATTTCATGAGTATTTTTTCTGTTTGTCTTCTGAAAGTACACATTTGTTGTTTTGGACATAAATGTTTCATTAAAATTGCTTCATAATTGTTTTTTATTAACACAGCCATTTTTTGAATGTGTTTACTGAAGTGATGTAGTAAGGCGTGAGTTTGTGGATGGAGGGGTGGGGCCTCAAATGGGTATACTGCTTAGAGTCCCCTAATGGCTAGAAACGGCCCTGGATATATATATACCTCAACTTAATATATACTTAATATATCAGCTTAGTCATCATATTGCCTTGGGACAACAATGGCTCTTCCTCTTCTAGATTTTTTTAACAGGCAGACAATGTAATAGATGTTAAAGCCCTCTTCATTAAGAGCGAGGAGAGCAATAACGGTTTGGAAAGGATTTGAAAGCTTTCTGGGACGTTGAACTCGATGGAAGAGGGACCAAACAGGATAAGAAGGCAAGTACGGTAAATAAAGGGATTTTACATAATTTTGAGAATAGTATCGGTTTTTGAGATGGTTGCTATGAAGCAGGTCTCCCTTGGAAGGACTCCTGTAAACCAAGCTCTAACTTCCAACTAGCTAATAGGGGGTTAGTTTTATTGCGCAGGTTAAGAAAAGAGGAGTTTTTAAATGAATATAATGAGGCCATCCTAAGCTATGTAAGTAGGATTATGCTGAAAGAGTCGGAATGAACTGGATAGCAAGGGAACACACCGTCTGCCACACCAGAGAAATACCTTGAAGAGCTACAAGATCAGCTATGGAGGAGGTGGCAAATGGAATACATAAAGAACTCTATTATTAACCACTAGGCACTGTAAAGGGCTCCATTTTAAACTGCATCAAGGTGGGAGAAGTAGTGATGATTGGAGATGAAAGACCAAGGCAACGCTAGAAACTTGACATAGTTGAACACAATAAATTAAATGAACATTTGTTTGTTGGTAGGAATAATTTAGCTCTGCGTTCGTAAACACTTCAGGAAAATTAAAGAGGCCTATGTTAGAAAATCTAGAAGAGGAAGCCATTGTTGTCACAAGGCGATATGATGACTAAGCTAATTGAGGCAGAAGTGCTTGTATACAGGGTGTCCCAAAAGTCCCTATCTATTTTGTTGAAATAGGCTGAATTTCAAATAAATGTCACACTGACCTGAATACAGATGTATTTCTACACAAATTACAAGTATTACACCATTAAAATCTTTAATTAGTAGTTTCCACATGTGCTCCATCTGTATCTCTGCAAGTCTCAAAGCGGTCAGCTGCATTGCGGAACACATTTCCGAGCATTTCAGGGGTTATTTTCTCAACTGCTTGCCTAATGTGATCTCGCAGATCTGGTAAATCTCGAATATTTCTGCGATAGACCTCTGATTTAATGAAACCCCAAGCAAAGAAATCCAATGGGGTCAAATCCAGAGATCGCGCTGCCCAGGGCCTATTTTCCCCACGTCCAATCCAATGATTTGGAAAACACTCGTTTAGGTATGTCTGAACAATTCTGGCATAATGACATGGTGCCCCATCCTGCTGAAAGACTACATTGTCGAGAATGATATGCTTCAAAATTTTCTAGAACCTCAATTTCTTGAAGATGGCAAAGTAAACAGGCCCTGTCACTGTAGCCTCTGCAAAGAAAAAGGGCCCGTAAATCTTAGACTTCGTCATTCCAAGCCACACGTTGACTTTAGGGGAGTTTCTTTCCCATTCAGTGAACTCAGTTGACTTTTCATTAGCCCAGATGCGACAATTATGTCGATTGATTTTACCACAGGTGTGAAAAGTCGCCTCATCGCTAAACAAAATGTAGTCCATTAAATTGTTGTTTTGGATTTGTTCGACCAGTTCCGCACACATTACTGCTCTTTTTGGAAAATCTTCCTCGTGTAAGCTGTGTAACAGCTGAATGTGATAACGCTTCTTCTTCAGCGTCGAACGCAAAATTCTGTGAACAGTTGTTTTGGGTATGATCAATCTGTGGGATGCTTGGCGAACTGACATTCTTTGATCATCTTCGAACATTATGCGAACAGATTCAATGTTTTGTTGTACTGTTCTTGGGCGTCCACTTCTTCCTTCATCATGCACAGATCCAGTCCTTTTGAATTTGTTCACCAATTCACGAATTGCTTTATCTGTCGGTCCAGGATTATGAAACCTTCTTGAGAATCGGTCTCTAATTTCACATTTCATTCCTCTGATGCGACATGTTACTATCATAACGCGTTCATGCACATCCATCACCAATGATATGGATCTGAAAAATTTAATTAAAAATTTAAAAATAATTAAAATAGAAATCTAATGCATGTATTTGTCTAGAAAGGTGCATGCAATCATGTCATTAAAACATTCATTTGAAATTCAGCCTATTTCAACAAAATAGATAGGGACTTTTGGGACACCCTGTATATTAAGTTAAGGTTATATACACAGGGTGTACTCTTAGAGGTAAACTGTCATATTAAAAGAGGGAAGGGGACTAGAGTTCCCAAACTTCATAGATGCTTACGTTAGCATGTTGTTCGTCGTGTTGGAAAGTAGATCTTTCACCACTAATTCGTCGAATATCAGTTAGATAGAGTGAAAGATATACCGGGTGTCCGAGAATTATCTGTACAATTTTTGGCTGTTATTAAAAGTCAACCATGAAGTGTAGAAATTCCAGTGTTATCCCATTTTACAGAGAATCTCATTAAGTTTTTTCTGATACCACGTTTTGACAAGTTTTTTAGAAATGTACGCGGGTGACAGACATTGATGATTTAAAAGCAAGAATCACAGCTGCTATTGAGCGAATTGATGTGGATATGCTGCAGCGTACATGGCAACATTTGGAGTATCGATTGGATGTTTTGCGAATCACTAATGGTGCACATATCGAATGTTTGTAACAACGTTACTTTAATAAAAGAAACTTTTGAAAATACAGATTCTAAATAATCTTGTTTAAGAATTTTACGTGTGTTATCAAGAATTTTATTAAAAGATGAAATTGTACAGATAATGTTCGGACACACTGGAATTTCTAAAAAACTTGTCACAACTTGGTATCAGAAAAAACTTAGAGATTCTCTGTAAAATGGGACAAGACTGGAATTTCTACACTTCATGGTTGACTTTTAATAATAGCCAAAAATTGTACAGATAATTCTCGGACACCCTGTACTTTCCAACAAGATGGAGCCCCTGCTCACAGAGCACGCCAAACTGTCACATTCCTTGAGAACGAAACACCGAATTTTATCGAACCCAATATGTGGCCGGCTAGTAGCCCCGATCTTTCACCACTAGATTATGGTGTTTGAGAAGCCCTGAAGTCAAAAGTTTACATCCCTGGTACCAATATAAAAGACACATGAACTACGCGAAAGAATTCTGCTCGGCTGGGAGCATGGAGGGGAACATCGAGAAACTTCTCAAGACGAACAACATGTTAAGGTAAGCATCTTTGAAGTTTGGAAGCTCTAGTCCCCTTACTTTTTTTAATATGACAGTTTGCCTCTAAGGAGTCCCTTCTTTTTTTTTTTTTTTTTTTTTTTTTTTACCCACCCTGTATATGCATCTCATAATTGTAAGGTTAGTGAAAAATTCACTTAATTTAGAGCTAGCATTTTTTAGCTTTTCTGGCATTCTTCTGGCATTTTTTTTGAGGCACTAGCACGTCCTTTCTACTCGTTTGTTGAATGCGGCACTTACAGGGCGTGGTCTTATATAGAATTTTTTTGCAATTCAGTTTGGTTGTTTAAATACAAAATTGTTGTATCGTGCAATCGTGCAGGTTGTTGATGTTGCAAGGTTTAGAAAGAAAACCATAAATAGCGTCCCTTTTGTTTTTTTCCTTAATTTTATGCTACTGAGGCCTAAAGTAGGCCCACATCGAGTCAGCAACCCTGAGGTAGGACCTAATAGGGCCTCCATGTCCATAAGTTTGTTTTAGTCTAGCTTAACCCTAAAAGGACGACCGCTACATATTGATAACGTTTTAAATACACGCATTCATAACTTATCCCTATAAACAATTCCGGCGTTAAAGGGTTAACTTAGGCTACAAGTTAAAGTAGCCCCTCAGAGCTTGGCCGTTCAAGGCTCAGCTGAGATTCTGAACCCAATCAAAACAACAGCCTATACAGGAACTCTATGCCTTAGGAATCAACAAAAAACACAGACAGCCCCGAGAGGAGGGATTTGCGATGCAGCCGGCATGAGAACGTTTGCTTACGAAACTGGCAGAACGTAGCGACAATAATGCCTCTTCGGTGGGGAGAAAATTTAGAAGAGGAAGAGCCATTGTTATCACAAAACGATACAATGACTAGACTGATTAATGCAGTATTACTTGTATTGCCTATTGTTCATCTTATAAGTCTAAGGTTAGTGAACAACTGTCACTTGCGGTTGGACCAAAACATTTAGTCTATTGTAGCAATATTTAGGATGCTCATGGAGACCCATTGTTCTCTTTTGTTGAAAGTATTTGGTAGTCTTGATAAATGGTTACTGCATCGTGAATTGCGAATACTTGTTAATGCAAATTCCAGTCATAGTCTAATATAATTGATTATATTAGACTATGACTATGATTATACATAATATAATCCAAAAATTGACTCGCAGCGCCCTCGCAATGCAGCAATTCAAATTACAAACTCCATTCATCCGTGTTAAGTATGATGTCGGGGGGTACGGACAGAGCTGGGCAATAAATACATTGAATGTATTTAAATACTAAATACTAAATACATGGGAGAAGTGTATTTAAATACTAAATACTAAATACATTTTACGAATGTATTTAGATACTAAATACAAAATACATCAATTGTATTTAAATACATTTGTAAATACATTTTAAATACATACAACTTTTAACATATGCATTCACTAATTCACTAAGCCATGACACGCACACGATAAAGAAATCAACCGCTTTCGACTAAGAGTGGCACACAACTGATTGAACTGACACGTTGAAACATGAACCATGCTGTACTACACTGTCGACGCGTCGTACTGTGCTAGTACAGAACGTGTATTAAACCAGTAAAAGTATTTACATTTTTATATTTTGAGTATTTAAATACATTGTATTTAAATACTCATTAAAGTATTTAAATACTGTATTTAAATACATGAAAAACAATGTATTTATAAATACAGTTCTAAATACACAAATGTATTTAAATACGTATTTAAATACAAATGTATTTAAATACTGCCCAGCTCTGGGTACGGATGTGCGTTTGGAATGGCTGGTAATTTCGGATTACGGTCAGGACTTATTACATATTGTGCTTCTTACTGTTGTAACAACATACAGATTAGAGGAAAAAAGAACAATATAGCTTTTCATTACTTTTCGAGAGAGAAAATTATGTAGAATATGGGAATTGTATATAGTAACGCAAGTTGTAAAGTATTGTTATTCATTTTAGTATTACAGCGCATGCATGAAATGAGGAGTGTTAGTAAATTATATTAGACTATGATTCTAGTCATTAGAAAGAGACTACAAAATAATTATTTGATTAGGCCTAACGCATTTGGCTAAGGTAAAATTAAATAAGACCGCAGGGTCACCCAGGTTTAGTCTAGCTTAACTTAGGATTAATAACTTAAGGTTATCCCTTCAATGAGTCACAGATTGGGAACTAGAATTCCAAACAAAAAATATCACACATTTACTATTCAACTCGCCTACCTCACACATACCAGCTCGTTAAAATACTATTTTACCACTCGCTTAATAATGTTGTTACACTCTCTTTACAATTCGTTACATCTTTCATTCCTGCCAGGCTGCGTCTTGACATTTTTTTCCCAAACTTGCCTCTTTTCTTTCACTGCATTCTTTACTTTATCGTTCCACCATGAATTAACCTTCTCTTCATTCTGTACATATTCACACACATCAAATTCTGTTGTCACTAAATATTCCCTATACACGTCCCACAGTCTGTGCATCCATTTTTTCATCTATTTCTCCAAGGACTTGGCTCTACATTTCTTCCATATTCTGTTTTCGCTTCATTTGAATTCAACCTTTGCAATTACGATTTTTCTTTGTAAGTCAGATTTCAGACTATTTCCAGCAGAGCTCAAGATTAAAATATCAAACTTTTAAAATTTTTCTAATTTTTACATTTAGTCAAAGGTGGGCACCCAGGCCTCATAAAGGACCGACGGTCCCGGTCCCGGTCCTTGCCTCAAACTGGACCGACGGTCCCGGTCTCCTTTCTGAAGATAGGACCTAGGAACGACTCGGTCCTCTGTCCTTATATATAATATAAGTGAAAAATTTGATTAAAATGAAAAATGAAATTAAAGACACCGGAAATCTTTAATTTTAGTAATGTAAATTATAATTAATACAATACATAAATGATGAAAAAAAGTTAAGTTAAATGCTTGAGTTTCCCTTCAGGACGACTAGCATTTCAAAATGGCTGTCACTGAGCCCTGACCTTTTCGGCTTGAGGACGTGCTTCCCCAAAGAGAATTTACTGACCTTCTCTTCAAAGAGAGCCTTGGTGACTGGACGGTCCAGCCATGGCCTCCCGTATAGTCGGCTGAACCATGGTCATCTGCCTCTTGTCGTCGGGGCGCTCCTGAGGGTCTCCTCGCCGCTTCTTCTTTTTCTGGAGCTCCACCCCGTCCTTGATGCACTGGTCGAACTGGTTCTGGACGTGAGGGTGGCGCCTGGAGACATGTCGCTTGAGGTTGTTTTGGCTCTTGTTGCTTGTCGAGAGGATGTTCTTGTTCGGCAGGCACAGCAAGCACTTGTACTCCAGGTTCTGCTCACCCTTGGGGCCCAGGTATTCAAAGTATTTGTCCAGGTACGGACAGGGATTGCCGGGTTCAGTTCTTCCGCTAGGAGCTCCAGTTGCTTGACTTGAAGTTGAAGCACTAACATCAGTAGATTCTTCGTCTCCTCCAGGTGTTGAAACAAGTTTCAGTTCAGTCTCAGTCTCTTTCTGAGTCTTCTAGAGGAAACGATCCATCTTCTTTAGAACTTCAAATAATCACTAAACACACTAAAATCACTAAAAAAGACCGTCCGGACCGGACCGTCCGGAATTGCTTAAAAACGGACCGTTGCTCCTCATTTCGGTCCTCACTGAGAAAAGGCCGACTTTCCCGCTCACGGTCCTTAAAAGGGACCGAGTTCCTGGAATTCGGTCCTTTTGGAACTCGGTCCTGCCCACCTTTGCATTTAGTGATGTGACAGAGTTAGAGACGAAGTGGATAGGATTGACGTTGCCTCCGGTCACTCGATGTTGGTGACGATGGTAGGGGGGCAACGACTCGTATAGGCCCGATACGAGTGCGCCTGACCCTTTGGAGATATATAGGGGGTTAATTAGGTCCCTAAAGGCGAAGTCAGATAGGTCTTTAGTTCTAGGTATTACCCATAGGCACGGTTTGGGTCTTAGGATTACGTCTAAAACGATATTTTTTAATACTAAATTAGAAGAGATTTGTGCTGAGAAAAATGTACCCTTCGTAAAGCTGTGGTCAGAATTCTGTGATCCTAGCCTTTTTATAAAAGATGGGGGTGCATTTTAATGAAATAGGTAATGCTAAGCTAGGTAGGTTAATTGACGAAAACGTACGAAAGCTGTACAGGTCGAAGCCTTCTTTGAACGTTGTGGGTACGGGGAACCCGGGCCCGACGTGAAAAATAGTTTAAAACGCCGGCCCATGGTAAAAAATAACTTAAAACGTCTTTTATTTTAACGCGCGTAGTATTAGAAATAAATTAAACGAATTTAAGGCGATAATTTATTCCGGCAACTGCAACTACGAATAGTTGCTATCACTGAAACGTGGTTAAATACCGTGACTCGGGACTTGGTGGGGGAATTTTATATACCAGGTTTTAAACTCTTTACTAATGATAGGTTACATAGGATTGGTGGCGGCGTTTTGCTGTACATTCGTAATTCCCTTGGGGCAGCAATTAATGCGATATGCGTTGAAGTTAGGGCGCGTAGTATTAGTTTTAATTTTGTTATTGTTTATAGACCTCCCGTTCAACCCCTCGATACCGATACTAGATTTTACTCACTTCTTGGCAACTTTATTGATAGTCGGAATAGTATAATTGTCGGAGACTAACTGCCTTGATGTTAATTACGAGACTACTTCTGGTAATGAGGAGGGTTTGAGATTGATTGAGTTCATGGAAGATAATATTTTACAACAGATGGTTACCGAACCAACGCGAGGTGACAATATTTTAGACGTGGTGATGACGAACGGCAAAATATAGTCGAAGGTTTAGAAGTAGGCGAGAGTTTAGGATGTAGTGATCATCAAATTCTTAGGCTTAAGTTATTGACAGAAAACACTAAGGTAACGTAATAGAAGTCCCTGATTTTTGTAGGGCCAATTTTGATAGTTTTGCGGATAAAATGAGAGTAGTGGACTGGGATAACTTATTTATGGGTAATAACACAAATTTGCATTGGGAGGCGTTTAAAGAAAGTTTTATGAATATCGAAAGGGTGTTTATTCCTCGTAGGCCCAAGCGCGCTAGAAATCATGGTAGGCCCAAGTGGTGGACTAGGGAAATAGGCGAGTTCATAAACGAGCGTAACAAAGCGTATCGACTTAAGCGGAATGGCACGGCAGCTAACTTTAATAGATATATCGAGCTTAGACGTCAGGTTAAAAGATCAGTTAGGAATGTTAAGCGTAATTTAGAGATACTTATAGCTGCGGATAAAAAACAATCCCAAAAAAGTTTTTTTGAATACGTCAATAATCGTAAGCCAATAAAAGATAAAATAGGCCCTCTAGTGGATGTTACCGGCGCTTTGGCTTCTGACGCTCAGGCGATGGCGGGGATTTTCAATAACTTTTTTGCGATAGTTTTTACCGAAGACGACGTAAATAATGTACCCGACGTGGACGATATCGTTCCATTTAGTAGCGAGACTATTTTGGATGAAATAACTTTACGAGGGTGAGATTGCGCATTATATCGATAGGCTAAAAGTTAGCAAGGCTCCAGGCCCTCAGGCGTTTTATCCCAGACATTTGAAAGACGTTATCGTAAGTCCCTTAACGAAGATTTTTAATCAGTCACTCGAAACAGGGATTATTCCTGAAGACTTCAAATTAGCTAACCTCACCCCCATTTTTAAACAGGGCGACCGCACAGTAGCTAGCAATTATAGGCCCATTAGCTTAACGTCAATTGTCGGTAAACTTTTGGAATCCGTAGTTAGGGATCGTATCATCGATCACTTAGAAAGTTGAGATTTGATTAATAGTAGTCAGCATGGGTTTCGACGCCATAGATCTTGTTTAACTTATTTGTTAGAATGTTATAACTAAATAGTGCGCGAATACGATATGCATAGAGCGGCTGACATTACTTACTTAGATTTTAAAAAAGCGTTCGATACAGTTCTGCATAGACTAATTGCGAAGGTTAAAAGCGCACGGTATACGCGGTCAGGTAGCTAACTGGTTAGAAGAATGGCTTCGTGCTAGGAGACAGAGGGACGTTGTTAATGGTAGTGAATCAGGGTGGTTGGATGTAGGTAGCGGTGTCCCACAGGGTTCAGTGTTAGGTCCACTGCTATTCGTAATTTACATTAACGACATAGATGTAGGATTAACTAGTAACGTGTCAAAATTCGAGGACGATACTAAAATAAGCGGTAAGGTTGTTAACGAGGACGATAGAAATAGGCTCCAAGACGATGTAAATAGGATTATGGAGTAGACGGATAAGTGGCAGATGCAATTTACCGTAGACAATGTAAAGTTTTGTATATAGGTTCTCGTAACAATAATTACACGTACACGATGGATGATAGAGAGTTAGCGCGTTGACGAGGAAGTAGATTTAGGCGTACGCGTATCTAAGGATTTAAAAGTTAGGAACCAGTGCCTGAAGTCTTGCGCAAAAGCTAATAGGATGTTAGGCTTCATATCGCGTAATTTCGAATTTAAATCGAAGAATATTATATTGCCCTTTTACAAGTCCCTAGTCAGGCCTCATTTAGAATATGCCGTTCAGTTTTGGTGCCCGTATTTGCGTGAGGATATTGATAGGTTAGAAAGGGTTCAGCGTCGTGCCACGAAACTAATTCCGTCATTGCGCAACAAGCCTTATGAAGATAGGATTAAAGAGTTGGACTTGCATTCACTCGAAACGGAGATTAAGGGGGGGAGCTTATTGAAGTTTTCAAAATCGTTAATAACATCGATAACGTAAATTTTGACAAACTGTTCACTTTCGATAATAGCAATACTCGTAATAACGGATTTAAGTTGTGTGGCAGACGTTTCATTACTAATATCGCTAAAAACTTCTTTACGTTTAAAGTAATTGATAAATGGAATAATCTTCCCGCGCCCGTCGTGAACTCTACCAGCGTTAGTGTGTTTAAGAACCGTCT
This sequence comes from Bathynomus jamesi, assembly GCA_023014485.1. Classification (NCBI taxonomy): domain Eukaryota; kingdom Metazoa; phylum Arthropoda; class Malacostraca; order Isopoda; family Cirolanidae; genus Bathynomus; species Bathynomus jamesi. Next base: position 199,866 of record JAJOZX010005088.1, on the reverse strand, counting down.
AGACAGGCATTTTAAAAATATTAACGTTGTTTAAAATAAAACAATTAGCAACAGGAGCTCTGGAGGTGGTAATCGGGGATAAGTCTGTTGACGACTAATGCCAGCTTGTGACATGCCAGCGTGTGGTGTGAGATGCCCCCCCCCCAAAAAAAAAGATTAGACTAACAGAACTTTGATGTAGCTCTTAGCGTATACTAACCCACTTTTTGTTATACTCTTTACACTTTTTTTTTCTCTTATCCTCTCCTTATTTGCATGTTTTGATTGTGTTTTGAGTTAAGAATGTGTTGCATGGTTTGTAATGCATTCTTATTTTACTTCTTTTCATCTTTCACCCCTTTCCAGCCTAGTGGGCTGCATCCCCTACCTCCCTATGGAGTAGAGGATCGGTCTGCAACATCTGGAAGTATATGTTGCTTTGAGTTAAGAATGTCTTGCGTGGTTTGTAAGCGTTCTTATTTTACTTCTTTTCATCTTTCACCCCTATCTGGCAGTGGGGGCTGCGCGCGCGCGCACACACACATCAAAAAATCTGGCATTATTAGGTTTCCATTAAATGTAAATTAAAAGGCTGTTTTAAAAGTCAGATAATTTACTCTTAATCCTCCAACATTGAAAAGTGTCTAAAAATGTATTCGCAGAAACTAAGTTTAGAGATAGGAGAAGAGGCTTAGTAGTATGATGAGAAGGGGAGGAACTGTCTGTGATGGATCGTGGTGATGGTGTGGGTAGTGGATTATATTTACGTCATCCAGTAGTGACGTCATTCAAGGGGATGAGGGGCGTGTAGGGGGCCGGGGTTTAGCCACGGACTCCTTTTGGGTCTGTCTGAATTTTTATTATTTATACTGGGTGATCCAGATAAATGGGACCCATAAAAAAAAGCCAAATATTCTTAATACTTAATTCCTTTCATAAAAACTATATATCATTCGAAAGAGTAGAGTTACAAGTTTATTATGAAATATTAATTTTTTTAAAATGACTCCTTTCAAATGTGCTCCATTAGTTGCCAAGCATTCCAGTGTTCTCGCTTGTAAGTTCTGCATCACTTTTGCAAGAGTGCGCGGTGGTATGGCCTGTATCTCATTTGTGATGGCGGCCTTCAATTCTTGCAAGGTCGTTGGGTTATTTCTGTAGACCCTACTCTTTAAATATCCCCAGAGATAATAATAATCTAAGGGAGAAAAATCCGGAGACCTTGCGGGCCATTCAACGTCTCCAAATCTTGAGATTAACTCGCCTGGAAACGTTTGACGCAAAACTGCCATGCAGTTCCTCGTGGTATGGCAGGTAGCTCCGTCTTGTTGGAACCAGTGGTTTTCTAGACAAAGATCTCTTAATTTAGGAATAAGGAAATCGGTCAACATTTTTTCGTAGCGATCACCATTTACAGTGACCGTGTTTCCGGTGGAATCCTCGAAAAAGTACGGCCCTATGATCTGAGATGCAGTAAGACCACACCAAACAGTTACACGCTGACTATGCAACGGGACTTCGGTAATATTCAATGGATTTTCTGTTGCCCAGAAACGACAATTTTGTTTGTTTACAGTTCCATTCAAGTGCAAATGGGCTTCGTCTGACATAATCAAAGTTGCTAGAAAATTGGTGGTGTCATTTACCTTCTGTTGGATCCATTGACAGAATTGTCGTCTTCGTGCGAAATCTCCATCGTTTAGTTGTTGCACTGTTTGAATTTTATATGGAAAGAGCATTAAATTTTGCTTGAATATACGGTGTGTTGTTGTTCCATATCCAACTCCTAACAGCTGAGAAGCACGTCTGATGCTTATGTTAGGATTATCCTGTACAATTTCATGAGTTCTGTTAATGATCTCGTCTATCCTTGCTGTGCGCACTCTTCCAGTTGGTTTTCTTTTTCCAATGCTGCCAGTTAGGGAAAGATTTCTGACACACCGACGGATTACTTTCTTAGAAGTTGATTTTGACATCTGAAAATTTGTCTTGAAAGATCTTTGAGTTGAAACTACACTTCTTCCATGCTCATAATATTGCTCAGTTATGAAACGCAGCTGTTCCACAGTCCATGCAGTCATCTTGAAGGGTTAGTTTTAAGTTTTTAACTAACACTTTTATTTTGTTTTGTATCTTATCTTGTCTTGTATTGTCAAAACCTATACAATCCTGTACAAACTTGTAACTATCCTCTTTCGAATGATGCGTATGATTTTATAAAAGGACTTACACTTTAAGAGTTACAGGGGTTTCTTTTGGGTCCCATTTCTCTGGATCACCCTTTACATATGTTAAGGTATCATAACGTATTTGATTATATAATTATAAATATACCTTAGGCTTAATTTGGACCCCATTTTTCGCGCGCTACGTAACCGTTCATTGTGTAACCCATCTCGCCCACCGTACCGCCATAACTAGGCCCCGACTTCATGTTTCATCTTGTAAGAGTGTCAGACACTAGCCTCTTTAACCTCGCCTCGCCCCAGACCACTTATCGCACGCCTAATGATTATGCGACATTTTGTTTGTATGGGAAAGTTAGCAGGCATAATTGTCGTGTGTGAGGACTTAATACCTAAGGGCATGTCGTGAACACGAGCGAGATACATTAGAACTTTGTTTGATACGCTCTCTCGACTAAGGGAATCCCTGGGCCTTTCTTCCCCCACCCCCCACCTACGAGATGCTGACAGATAAGCGATAAACGGGTCATTGGGGAAAATTACCACGAAATGTTCCAGCAATGAACGTAACTAACTTATGTAATAATTCTATTATTAAAAACAAAGGAAAACCGTTTCTTAATTATTTCAAATGATTTCGTATTTTCGTACATTTTTCAAAATAGTGTATAAATGCGTGTCTAAATTATTATTATTAAATATCTATTACATAGCGTAAGTTCCGTGTTGAGTTTACATACACGTAGACATACAATAAAGATTTGGATTGATTTTATCTTTTACTTGTATGGGCCTTTATCAGTGGAAATTGCACCAAGTAGTTTTGTCTTAAATACGACCCTGACTTGACTCGACCCTAGTGAATTTCTTTTTATGGGGTTGTGTAAAATTCAGTTTATGCAGCCAAGCATCGAAATCTAGCCAATTTAGAAGAACACAACTACTGCTATTCCTGAAATTTCTACAGAAACAACTGTCCACCGTGGCTGATAAAGTTGTAATCAGGTGGCCGAAGCGCAATAAAATTTGGGGCACTTAGAAATGGTTTGAAGGTTAACATTTAAAGATTTAGAGTGGAATAATTTTTTTTTTTTTTCAAACATCACTTCCAGTGTTGCTCTAAATAATAATACATTTGCATTGCTCAAGTTTCCTTTGTTTTAGGTTTTTTTTTAACTATACATATATACATATATATATATATATATATATATATATGCAGCAAACCCACAAGGAAAAAGAAAAACGATTCCAAGGACTTTCGTGTATTCAAAGCTACACCTCGTCAGGGAATGAAGATAAAAAGCGAGATGCCCATAAATATATACAACGTACAGAAAAAAAAAAAAAATTAGCACATACTTAACAAGGGTTAATGAGAGGCAAAAGAAATTTTAACACGATATCGTCAATTTTATACGTCCCCGCACTGTTATTGAAATTGTTTTTAAAATGAATAAATGCACATTCTAGAATATTTCTTTCTATTATATCTCTGTTTTTAACAAGCGCTTTAGAACTATCCCACTTGATGCTGTGGTTACATCTATACATATGGTTAAATAAAGCATTGGAAGTATTAGCTGTTCTACAAGCATATTTATGCTGTAATGTAACAATGTAACTCAGTATATATAGGCCAAACCGGTAAAACGTTAGATATTAGGGTAAAACAGCATAAATATGCTTGTAGAACAGCTAATACTTCCAATGCTTTATTTAACCATATGTATAGATGTAACCATAGCATCAAGTGGGATAGTTCTAAAGCGCTTGTTAAAAACAGATATATAATATAAAGAAATATTCTAGAATGTGCATTTATTCATTTTAAAAACAATTTCAATAACAGTGCGGGGACGTATAAAATTGACGATATCATGTTAAAATTTCTTTTGCCTCTCATTAACCCTTGTTAAGTATGTGCTAATTGTTTTGTTTTTTTCCTGTACGTTGTATATATTTATGGGCATCTCGCCTTTTATCTTCATTCCCTGACGAGGTGTAGCTTTGAATACACGAAAGGCCTGGAATCTTTTTTCTTTTTCCTTGTGGGTTTGCATCATTCATTCATTTCACGTGTTTTATTGTGAAATTCATCCCATATATATATATATATATATATATATATAAGGGCTGTGCGGGTCTATCACTTTCGGGTCGGGTCCGGGTCATTTTTCTAATTTACTTCCGGGTCCGGGTCATTTTTCTAATTTACTTTCGGGTCCGGGTCATTTTTCTAATTTACTTTCGGGTCCGGGTCATTTTTCTAATTTACTTTCGGGTCCGGGTCATTTTTCTAATTTACTTTCGGGTCCGGGTCATTTTTCTAATTTACTTTCGGGTCCGGGTCATTTTTCTAATTTACTTTCGGGTCCGGGTCATTTTTCTAATTTACTTTCGGGTCCGGGTCATTTTTCTAATTTACTTTCGGGTCCGGGTCATTTTTCTAATTTACTTTCGGGTCCGGGTCATTTTTCTAATTTACTTTCGGGTCCGGGTCATTTTTCTAATTTACTTTCGGGTCCGGGTCCGACCCGAAAGTTCACTTTCAGGTCCTGTAGGGCAGTGGTTCTTAACCGGGGGGGCGCGCCCCCCTAGAAACAGGAATTTCTCTAATTGTATTTGTTATTCTCTTAACGAGAGCATGGGCTAATATTGAGAAGTTATTGAGAATGTTATTTTGATTGAAGGGGGGCGTGGAGGGAAGGACCAATTCCTAGAGGGGGCATGGTAGTAAAAAGGTTAAGAACCACTGCTGTAGGGTCTTTCAGTATATGACCCGGGTCTGGGTCGGGTCCATTCTTAAAAATGTAATAATTATAATCTGGTATAGTATCGATAGGTAATAAGACTGCTATCATAGCTACATTAACATGTTTTCTGAAACACAGTAAAACATTATATGGCTATACAGTAGTAGCCTAACCATATATATTAATTAATCCGATTTTGGAAATGTTTGAAAGTAGGTGTATTAATTGTATTAATATTTAATAGTAACTAGGTATAGTTATACACGCATTGCTAAGGAGCAAAGTACGATGTATGATTGCTCTCTTCAGCCCCCTTATTCTAAGTTTTAATTAATTTTGTGAAAACAAACTATTGTTTTGAGTGAACTCAAAAGGAAATTATCATCATCTTGCATTAAAATTAAATACTTTGTTTATCTTAAAAAAACAAAAATAAAACCGATAATATGAAATAACTAAAGTCATTTGGTAGTAATATTGTCTTTATCTTTTGAGGGCAACATATTCTGTGAACTCCTTTAAAACAGATATTGATATAGCGGCATAGCCTACACTTATTTCTCCTACAATCTAGATTGAAAGTTGTGGCAAGAGAGGAGAGAGATTTCTGAATTTTTAACTTATTACACGCTTCTTAACTGAAATATTTTTTATTAGGACTATTCTACACTATTTTATTTGAGAAGACTTTATTCCCCAACACCGTTCGATCACAAAAACAATACTGCGTCTAATAACACTGCCCAACACCAATTTTGCTGATTTAATTCTAACACCTGTTTTTAGGTAACTTTGGTGTGCTGATTTAAAAAATCACCTTAGTTTTTGCCTATCACGTCAGGTTTTCGAGCAATCAAATACGGATATTTTGGAGATATCGCATTTTGGCAGGGTTATGCCCAATTTTTTTTCTTTTCAAAAAATAAGTTTTTACATATTCAGAATCAGCATGGAAAAGTAAAGAATTGTGCAGGGAGTGAACTTTAATATACAATGGTAATATTGACACAAAGTGATTAAAAGTGTTTAAATAAGCAAAAAATGAATCCATATTAAAGCAAGCACGGGACCAGTTTTCTTAACATTGTCTTTTTCTTGTTTTCTTACTTTTCAGTGCTGATAAATTTTCTCTTATAGGACTTCCTAGAATGAGAGAGGCCAAGACAATCTCTTTGCAGGCTCCAGTAGTAGTCAGCCATCATATGGGTATCCCATCTTCCTTGGTATCGTTCTTCCATCACTTTGATATCTTGGTGGAACCTTTCACCTTGCTCTTCACTAACATCAAGATTTTCTGGAAATTTATCCAGATGACTGTTGAGATAGTGAACTTTAATGCTCATGTTGCAACTCAACTGCTGAAAGTTTACAAGTAACGTCACTAGCGGAACCGGCTGCTCTCACTCCGCCAATAGGAAATCTCTCTCAGATCATGACGTCACGCTCACACCTGGGGAAATCACAGATACCCAAGATTTTAATATGTTGTACATGACCTTTAGATTTAATGCACAGATTTGCGTATTCCACAGATAAAATTTTAACAGCAAAACAGCTGTTAACAGGTCTCAAAAATCATCAATTTTGATAAGCGCCCTTCATGGATCACCCAAAATAGGCATATTGCATTGCACGAAAACCTGATGTGACGGAAAAAATCTAAGGTGATTTTTGAAATCAGCACATCAATATTATCCAGAAACAGGTCTTAGAATTAAATCAGCAGCAAAAAATTTTTTTTTTGTTGGGCAGTGTAATGATTGCGAAAGAGAATTTCTTTGCGGGTTCAGAATGAAGCTTAGAGCGGAGAACAATCGTTCAACGCTAACTTGTGCGCACGGAGTAGACAATGCTACCAAGGCTGCCTGTTTTAATTCTCCTCCCATTTCCATCAACCCTTTCATGGGATCTTGATGGATCAGTTTCCCAGCTGACTCTCGTTTTCGCGAGGCGAGGACATTTTTCAAACTGTATCACACCCGCATCAAATTTTGCACTCAGTGACAGAGTTTGAATTCGTCCTTCCTTCTGGAGAAGTCTTTCCTTTTGTCGCAATTCTTTTTCAACTCGACTCACAAACAAATAAAATATATTAGGATTAGGCTATTCTTCCGTCACCGCTAACTCTTCACTTCCAGTGAGTCATTTGGAGGGTGGAGTGATAATTCAATACATTGGTGCCAAATCTAAAGGCGCGCACAAATTTTGTAAACGAAAAACCCGGCTGTGCGGGTCCTTCACTTTCAGGTCCAGGTCCGGGTCTTTTTTCTAATTCTCTATCGGGTCCGGGTCTTCTCACTTTCGGGTTAAATCCGGGTCTGGGTCCGGGTCCGACCTGCCAGCCCTTATATATATATATATATATATAATGCAAACCCACAGGGAAAAAGAAAATGATTCGAAGGCCTTTCGTGTATTCAGCAGTACACCTCGTCAGGGAATGAAGAAGGCGAGATGAAAATATATACCTATGCACAGGGTGTTCGAAACGTCCCGTCACCCCCTACAAAATGTACATATTGTAATATCAATTTTATTTTTGCGTGATTAATTGAATTTATGCGAGTCATTAACATTTTTTTCTTTTCCAGGTACTGTATTAGAGTTGTGTGAACAATGGCAGACCAGCCCACTTACACTCTGGAGGAAAGGATTGTGATGAGCACATGGACTCATGAAAGGTCACATACTGGCAAAACGATGCAGGATATCCAGAATGATTTAAACAAAATTCAATAAGGCTGCACCACCAAACAAGACGGTATAGTACAGCGGACAGTGGGAAAATCATGCATTTCTGGAAAAAAAAAGCATTTAACATTGTGGCCTATCCATACACATGTGAGCAATTCTTGAGGTAGGGCCCAAAGATTATGGCCGCCATCAGTGAGAAAAGTTTAAAAAATCACCAGAAATGATCAAAACATTAAAGAAATTCATTTATGCATGTCTGAAGAAAGGCAGGAAACATTTAATTTTATAACTTCTTGTATCGCAGACGGACATACAAAAGTTCATTTAGCAGAAGCTCTTGTAAAGCCATCGATTGGCTGTACATAGTTCATAGTGTGTGTGTGTGTGTGTGTGTGTGTGTGTGTTTAACGTTAGAGACGGTGCGAGTATGTTCGAAGTAGGTTGATATTTTATGATCCAATCCAATAATTTCAGTGATGTTTGTATCGCTGTTGGTCATCGCGGTTGCCATTCATTAGCATACTACAAAATTCCACAAAATATGTATACCATATAGGTTTAATTGTTGTGGTAGGTCCAACATTTTTACAGTGTGGATTTATTATATTATTGCATTATATATTATTATTATACCGGGTGTACATAAAGTAAGGATCTATTTTTGTGAAGCACTTGGAAATTATATGGAATTCAATCATAAAATGATAAAGTGGTAACATTTATTAAATAATTAAGAGTAGGATTCGACGTGACGCCCATCAGTATCCCTGCACAGCTCAAATCGTTCCGCAGCATTTCTAAATACATTCTGGAGCATTTGCGGGGTTATGTTATCTGCAGCAGTTCGTATACGTAAGTTTTCAAGACTCGTAATCTTCGTCTGATAGACGTGCTATTTGATAAAGCCCCATGCAAAGAAATCTAAAGGGGTTAAATCTGGTGATCTCGCTGGCCAAGGTCTTTTGTTGCTTCCGCGTCCGATCCAGCGATTTGGAAAACGTCCATTTAGATAATCCTGAACAATTTTGGCATAGTGACAAGGAGCATCATCAATCCATCATGTTGATAGACGACGGTACTAACAATCCTATCCCCGTCGTCTATCAACATGATGGTGCTCCTTGTCACTATGCCAAAATTGTTCAGGATTATCTAAATGGACGTTTTCCAAATCGCTGGATCGGACGCGGAAGCAACAAAAGACCTTGGCCAGCGAGATCACCAGATTTAACCCCTTTAGATTTCTTTGCATGGGGCTTTATCAAATCGCACGTCTATCAGACGAAGATTACGAGTCTTGAAAACTTACGTACACGTATACGAACTGCTGCAGATAACATAACCCCGCAAATGCTCCAGAATGTGTTTAGAAATGCTGCGGAACGATTTGAGCTGTGCAGGGATACTGATGGGCGTCATGTCGAATCCTACTCTTAATTATTTAATAAATGTGACCACTTTATCATTTTATGATTGAATTCCATATAATTTCCAAGTGCTTCACAAAAATAGATCCTGACTTTATGTACACCCTGTATATTATTATTATATTATACAATACATTGCATTATATATTATTGGATTTATTATATATTAAATTTTAAGTTGCAGTTGCAATTTAAAATGTTTTTGTTTTGTTTTAGTTAAAATAGAAGACTAGCCATGGAGAAGATATTTTGTCTTGTGGATCCTAGTACTCCTGCAGTAAATTTAACTTTACAAACCGGTGTTTCTTTTGTGATGAAAAAGAAACGGGAGCATCACTACTTCATAAAGTGACGACTAAGGCAGTGTCTGACAAGATTAGTACATTTGCAACTGCACTTCAGGATCAGAATAGTCTGGCTAAAATGAGTGAAGGTGATCTCATTGCGATAGAGGCTCAATACCACATGACATGCCTGAATAGGTTCTATAATAAAAAGCGCTCATTGGATAAGGCACAAGCAAATCTTTCCAACACCAACAAAGAAATCTTTGCTATTGCACTGGCAGAGTTGGTGTCATAAGTTGAGGACAAAATTGTAGACAGTGAAGTGATACCAGTTTTTAAATTGAGATATTTGGTTGAACTCTTTGAAAAGCGCTTGGAACATTGGAACAACTGACAGGAGAAAAGCAAACTGCTCACTGAACTCGTATCAAAGATATAATGTCATGATAGTGGTTCTCATTTTAGCTGCCCCCTTTAGTTTAGTATCTCTTATGTCTAATTCTTGTTTATATTTAAGGATATTATTATTAGCTACTTATTATTATGTTGATGCTAACTGTAATTGTTTTCTTTTTCTAGGTTATGACTTTGCTTTGTACATAGAGTTTTGTGTTGAATAAAGCCTAGCTGTGAGGCATGTCTTCAATCGTGTTACTCCTGCATACACAACATATAATACTTGAACGAACAAATTCCAGAATTGACTGTTACAGCAAAGGCCGTGATGTGCTGATAACTGTCAAAGAGGGTATGGGCGATGCAATACATGAAACCCGAGAGTTGGATGCTGAAAATTATATAATGAATGCAGCATGACTTGTAAAAAGATACGATCAATCACTCTGAATATGCAATCAGATTTCAGTGGCAAATTGATAAAACATCCTAAGAACAAAGTGTTCCCCACATTTTGTTAGCATTAATGAAAGTGTTTTTGTATGGTCCAAATAGTTAGCAGCAGTCCGATAACAATGCCAAGACAAGAGGCGTTAACAATAGCACAACTAGTCAACTACAATATGGTCAAGAATGTTCCTTGTGGTGGTGATGTACGTCATGAACGGTCTCGAGAAACGTCTTTCCCTATTTATATGTCAATGATGTTGCACTCCAAAACAAGAAAAAAGGAACTAATGGACAAGGTACATATTTTCGAATAGGGATATCATATGACCGGGTCTTACAAATTTCGTCCGACCTAACGAAGTCTGCTTGTGACTATTATGAAGAAATAGGTGTTGTGTGCCCTCAGAGTCTTCGTGGAGGAATATTTACAACAGGGGCTGTTGATAACATCGATCACAACCCCTCATCCACAACAGCAATTGGGTCTTTCCACGGGACAGCCATATCACTTCAACAACATGAAATGCCAGGTGAAAATGGAACTGATAGGACACAAACTGCTAGTAATAGCAAATCAACTACTAAGAAAGTAACAAATCTGCCTCAGAAAAAAAAATCATACCATTGTTTCAAAATCAACCACGGCTCACCTCCATTCCAAAGTATGACCAGCCTGTGACTCTAAGCCATGTCGAATACAGTTGTTCGCAGCAGTGTAGTGATAACTGGCTTCAACATGTTGAACGGGAGACCACAAGTGTGTCTTTAAAATCAGCCGAGTACATTTCGTGGGGAGCTTTTCATGGCAGTACAAGTTAAAGAAAAAGTGGATACGCACACAACAAAATGTGTATTACTCCCTATGTTTCCTGATGTAGCACATTCAGCTGCTATGATAAGACATGCAATGGGAGTAATATTAGAGGCAATCAACCATCTAAATCCTGGACAAACGCCAGTAGCTACATGTGATGCCCCCTTAAATGCGATCGCTAAACGTATACAATGGACATTCCCAGACACATTTGGAGAGGACAAATATGTTATGATGGGAGGTCTTCATCTGGAGAAGGCTATAATGAGTGTGCTTGGAGATATACTTGATGGGAGCGGATGGGTTGAAGCTGGCATCACATCATCCGGTAGAGCAGACTCATACCTTCATGTGTCTCTCATAAGATATGCACATCAAGTGTGTGTGCATTGTACTGTTTAAATAAGCAAGCCTAGACACAGTATGTTGAAGAGTGTGATGGAAGCGATGGAGGAAACAAATCTCTTGCTTTTGAGGAGTGGTGTAAAAATCAGTGAAATGGTTCCACAGTTTGCATTTTGGAGAACAGTCATGGAGCTATTAGATTCTCTTCTGGATTTCTTGACAGCTATCCGTAGTTCCAATCTTGATTTGTATGTAAAATCTGTCACGAATTGCACCTTGGTTATTTTCCTTTAATCACACCAACTACGCCAGATGGCTTCCTGTGCATCTACGAGACATTGCAAATTTGCCAAGATTACATTCCAAGATACAATCTGAATTTAGCGCTGGGAAATTCACATCTAACATTAGCGGGAGAATATTTTCAGCGATGGCATTGGACCAAGCACATGAACAGTACAATGCACATGTGAAGGGGGATGGATGTGCTATTGGTTTAACGGAGAACCCAGATGCATTAAGAAGATGGATGGTGGCAGGACCTGAAGTAGCGCGGCTGACACATGGTTTTGAAACAGGATTTCAGAAAAAAACAATTTCAACACAGCACCATGAATGCAAATCCAGCGTACAAGTTTCTTTCTTTAAACACGTCAAGGCTTTGATACATACAATTGACAATTTGGGCAACCCTTTTGAAGAAACCAGTCAAGACCTCATAAATATACATAAGGTAGTAGGTTCACAAACAGTGCTTAAGGACTTAGCAGAACTCCGAGGACATGGAATGCATCAGTTTAAGGACTACGTGCACCAAGGACTTGAAGGGCAAACTGTTCCAAGTGAGCCAGAAGTGAAGCGAAATCAGTTGAAATTATTTAAGACCCAAAAGCCAGTGCAAAACAAAGACAGCTTACAAATGAGATCAATAAAAAATGAGGCCAGTTTATTTTCAAAACTGTACATTGGCTGTCAATATCGAGGTGCTGACTTGGATGATTTCTTCAGACATGAGAATCACCCATTTCCTCATCACTATCAGAATATGGGTACCTAAGAAAAACTAAAAAATCAGATCTCCTGCAATGCTTCAAAAATTTGGCAGATTATCCCAATGAAAAGCCTGCAGCGTCATGTGTCATACTTGATGGACCAGCTATAGCTCATTTGCTACCTCCTGGAGAAGCAAAGATATTTGATGATTGAGAGAAGTTTTGAATACAATTCTTCGGGAATGGGATGATGTTAAACGAATTGATGTTATCTGGGATGACTATCGCTCGGACAGTTTAAAGGCAGATACTCGAATGTCTAGACGTGTTGGCACAAGGCGACGTGTTCTTAGTAACACACCTATTCCAAGAAACTGGAAATTTTTTTGTCAAACAATGACAACAAAAGTGAGCTATTCGATCTACTTGCAGATAAATTTACAACTCGCCTTGGCAGAGATATCGTAACTACAAAAGGAAAAGAAATAAGGTGCAATAGGCCTGTGTGTATTGATGAGGAACTGCAACCATGTAGTCAAGAAGAGGCAGATACTAGAATTTTGTTACATGCGAAAGATGCCAGCCAAGATGGACAAAAGTCAATTGTCATTCGGACCGTAGACACTGATGTCGTGGTGCTAGCATTATCATGTTTCAATGATCTCCAAGCTGATTTCTTGTGGATTTCATTTGGTGTAGGGAAGAATTTGCATTACATTCCAGTACATTTACTTTTCAATGTACTTGGTGCAGATAAAGCATTGGCCCTACCATTCTTCCATGCGTTCATTGGAAGTGATACGACATCCTCGTCTGCAGGTTACGGGAAAAAGTCTGCATGGGAAACATTTAAGTCTCCCTGAAATTACCCAAACATTTAGGCTTTTGTCCCAACAGCCCACAGATATTGAAGACTTTATGGAAGATTTGGAAGCATATGTTGTCTTACTGTATGACAAATCCTCATCAAGTTCTAATGTGAATGAGTGCAGAAAGGAGCTCTTCACCAAAAAAGGAAGATCCATTGATAGAGTACCACCAACAAAAGCAGCTTTAGTTCAACATGTATTGCGGTGTGCATATCAAGCTGGATACTGTTGGGGGTGTTTGATAAAGCAACCTAACCTGCCTGATCCAGGAGCTTGGGGTTGGCGCAAAAATGAACAGCCGACTTGGGAACCTACATGGACAACTCTTCCAGAAGCATCAGCAGCATGCAAAGAACTACTGAGCTGTTCCTGTAAGAACTGTAACACAAGCTGCTGCAAGTGTAAAAAAGCGTTACTAAAATGTACGATGCTCTGTTAGTGCAGTAACTGAAAATGGTGTTGATAGACACGAGATTATAAGCAATGATGATAATGTCAACTGACTGTATTTACGTTCATTTTTGTATCTAAAAAATAGCAAAACTACTATATATACTATACTGTATAATATATATTTTAATATATGTACAGGGTGTACATAAAGTCAGGATCTATTTTTGTGAAGCACTTGGAAATTATATGGAATTCAATCATAAAATGATAGTGGTAACATTTATTAAATAATTAGGTGCTCTTCCAATATGTGCTCTACCACGAAACTGTGATCTACCATATTCCAATACGTGCTCTACCGTGAAACTAGCCTTATAAGGCTAACTAACAAAAATATCATGACTTAACCTAACCAATCGTTAGGTCAACTATACGCCCTTGACGATTGGTTAGGTTAAGTCGTGATATTTTCGTTAGTTAGCCTGGAATATGGAATATTAGTTGGAATATGGTAGATCACAGTTTCGCGGTAGAGCACATATTGGAAGAGCACCAATAATTAAGAGTAGGATTCGACGTGACGCCCATCAGTATCCCTGCACAGCTCAAATCGTTCCGCAGCATTTCTAAACACATTCTGGAGCATTTGCGGGTTATGTTATCTGCAGCAGTTCGTATACGTAAGTTTTCAAGACTCGTAATCTTCGTCTGATAGACGTGCGATTTGATAAAGCCCCATGCAAAGAAATCTAAAGGGGTTAAATCTGGTGATCTCGCTGGCCAAGGTCTGTTGCTTCCGCGTCCGATCCAGCGATTTGGAAAACGTCCATTTAGATCATGGGTCGGGGAACTTTTTTGGGTATTACCCAAAAATCTATTTGAGTAAAATGAAATTACCCCCAGACTTCAAAGTAAACAAAAACAAGCCAATTGCTCTTAAAATTGTTGCATATGGTCTCTCTCATACCGCACGCATTACCCCCAAAATGTTTAAATGTACCCCATTTGGGGTAATTTACCCCTGTTCGCGACCACTGATTTAGATAATCCTGAACAATTTTTGCATAGTGACAAGGAGCACCATCATGTTGATAGACGACGGGGATAGGATTGTTAGTACAGTACCGTCTATCAACATGATGGTGCTCCTTGTCACTATGCAAAATTGTTCAGGATTATCTAAATGGACGTTTTCCAAATCGCTGGATCGGACGCGGAAGCAACAGACCTTGGCCAGCGAGATCACCAGATTTAACCCTTTAGATTTCTTTGCATGGGGCTTTATCAAATCGCACGTCTATCAGACGAAGATTACGAGTCTTGAAAACTTACGTACACGTATACGAACTGCTGCAGATAACATAACCCCGCAAATGCTCCAGAATGTGTTTAGAAATGCTGCGGAACGATTTGAGCTGTGCAGGGATACTGATGGGCGTCACGTCGAATCCTACTCTTAATTATTTAATAAATGTTACCACTTTATCATTTTATGATAAAATTCCATATAATTTCCAAGTGCTTCACAAAAATAGATCCTGACTATGTACAGTGTACACCCTGTATATATTAATTAAGACTAGTATCAATACACTTAAAAATTCCATTTGTATTACTAAATAAACTACATGCTAACATAATTACATAAATGCATGAAAGATAGATAAATGTTGCAATGATTTGATTATTCCTATTGATATTTTTGTTTTACGCATTTTGTCCGCCATTTTGAAAATGGCGGCCATTATCTTTGTGAGCTATCAACAGAATTACTCTCGCATATTTATAGATAAATTAGTTTCATGCCTTTTTTCAGACATGCATAAATTAATTTCTTTAATGGTTTGATCATTTCTGGTCATTTTTTAACTTTTCTCACTAATGGCCGCCATTATCTTTGGGCCCTACCTCAAAAATTATTCTCACATGTGCATAGATAAGCCACAGAAAGCTTCATGCTTTTTTCCAGAAATGCATGATTTCTATGGAAAAATCACTTTATCCGCTGTACTATTTCTTAAATGCGGAAATTAACCAAAACTAAGATATATCAACCCTAGCCTAACTAGTCTAGCATTCAAAGAAAAGTTTGAAATGTCATTCAACATCCTCTTTCACAGGGGTTTACAATATTATATCAGCACAAACCTGAATGGATGCGTATTTTAAGTTAGGTTAGGCTAGTCACTCCGCTCGTGCAACTCACCTCTCTTAAATAGTTGTTATAGTCTATTACTGCGTCGGTTTTAATTCCGAGTTCATGATCACAAAATTTTATGTTGGTGTATTCTTTTACCCATCAATAAATAAAAATAATAATCTTAAATAATGGAATATGGGTATCTTCGAACTACAGTATGTTCCATTGCGCACTGAAACTTTTATTACATCCACTTTTTTGGCACCTCCATACGCAATTACGTACGATTTTGATCACCATTTTGTTTTCTACGACATTGCTTTTGGTATTATGTTCCACTACTGTAAAAAATATACAGCGTCTTCTGTTTGCAATCTTTTATGGAACTTCATTAAATTAAATTCTTCCCCTATTTTTACTGCAAGTGAACCAATAATTTAACTGCTTAACACAAGTGAGCCGTAGCCTAGCAGCTTATGAAAATAATAGTGTATACTTTCGAAACAAGATATCGGAAGATTTTTGTGAAAAATATTGCGTTCATTTAGGCTATGGGTGGGTATTATTTACTTTCTATTTTAGTTACGTTACAGTTTATATATACACGTTAGTTTTGATTAATTTCCACATTTAAGAAAGACCAAACTTGAATTCTACGCATGAAATTACCGCCCCAATTTTTTTTTTTTAACCAGCAGTGAATGAAGCCGAGAAGAGCTGGTTAGGTTAGGTAAAATGTTTTATGCAGTTAGGTTAGGTAAGGTAAGAAAATATTTAATTAATAGTCTTTTTGGAAAAGTTTTTAAAAAAAAGTGGAGCCACTAAATGGAAGAAGGGCCTACTATGTTAAATAGTAATTTTAAATTGGTTATTTCCCATGTGACCAATTTCGGCCAATCAGTAGTGCTATCCTTGTAACAAATTTAGACTTAGTTGTTAGGTAAAATATTTAATAAATAAAATCTTTTTGGAAAAGTAGATTTAAAAAATGGGGCCACTAAACGGAAGAAGTTCCATTTAGTGTAATCTGGTCTCAGTGAACCGTAATATTAGCCGTATTTTAGGATCACTTGGAGATACTCCACCCCAGTCCGCTCCACTTGGAGATACTCCACCCCAGTCCGCTCCACTTGGAGATACTCCACCCCAGTCCGCTCCACTTGGAGATACTCCACCCCAGTCCGCTCCACTTGGAGATACTCCACCCCAGTCCGCTCCACTTGGAGATACTCCACCCCAGTCCGCTCCACTTGGAGATACTCCACCCATTTTGACAGTAAACTAATGAAAATATCATGACTGGGCAGACCTATAATTGAATACTCGGTTAGGTCAACTGTACACCCCTGACGATTATGACTGGCTAGGTTGTCATATTTTCATTTAAACTAACAAAAATATCATGACAACCTAACCAATCTACCTAGGGAGAAGATTTTCAGGTGATATTTTCTTACGGTTAATTCATATAAATGAAAATACATAGACATCTTTACTTTAACCTTTTAACTACTCTTTGTTGATCCTTTAAGCCGGCCAGGCCGGAATTTTTGTAGGGTTAATTTATGAATGCGTGTATTTGAAATGCTACTAATTTGTACCGGTCGCCCTGAAAGGGTTAAATTAGTTTATTGTTGAAAATGAAGTAACATGATTAAATTAAGGAGTAACTTAAATAAAGTTAATAATAACTGTACTTACCTAGTTATTATTCATTTGGAGAAATTACTGAACGAACAACAAAAAAATATCCTTTGAATAATTAGGATAAATTGAACTAAGATTGGCCTTACGCTTGAGACAAGACTAGGCCTACATAACTTTCAGAAGCCTTACCGCTGTCACTGGATGAAATGAACGTCTGAAAATGTTTTAAAAGTTTTCATTAAATTTATACACAAACACATACACATGAAATATTTTAAAGATGCACAAAATTACTGTCACAACAAATCACATAAAACTGAAAACCCGAAATATGTGGCTGAGATTCTTCGAACTATAAAAAAAAATTGGTGTTGGTTGCGATGCTTGGTTGCACAAATTAATATCAACAAAGTAAAATTTCTATCAGTTAGTTTAATAGCAATTTTTATTTAAGAATAAACACCAAAATTTTAAATATGAGATTTACATACTATCCAAATTATATAAATTAAATTATTTATTTTTCAATTGATAATTGTAAGGTGAAATAATTTTCTTTAATCATATTTGTTAATATTTAAACAGATGAAAACCGAACACAAGATAATGATGAGAAAGTAGACAGAAGGGGAGAATGAAATAAAGATCGAACGGGAAAAACAGCCATTAATTATACTGTTTTAAAAGAAACTGCAGATGCTTTTGTAAAATTACTTTCACATTAAAATTCTAGAGAAAATAGAGATCGTAAATATTAAGTGCCATTTTATTTCTCTAAAATAGATTTATGTGCCCTTTTGACAATAATAGTTGTCAAATATCTATTCAAAAGATTTTTTTAACAAAATTTTAAGCCATTTATAGTATTTTGATTTCACGAGGCACTAATTTTAAGTTCAACTTTACAGTTATTTACTCAATGTTGTCGGATGTGAAGTTAAAAAATTTTGAAGGTTTTTCTGTAAAAGCACATGAAATTTTTGCGGAAGCGCGAAGGGAAGAAGTATTATCACATAAAAAGTAATATTTGAGTAAAATTTTCTTATGTAATCATCGAACTTTGATTATCAGATACTAGGGAAACAAAAAATGTATAAATATAAGCGTCATATATGCTGTAAATAGATTTGACGCGTTTGAGTTATAAAGTAGGCTAAACGCTAAATTGGTTAGAATACAAGGAGATCGTAAGTACTTCAACAAAACATAGTTTATAGTTAATTATCTTTTTTTCAGGAAATAACCGGGATTACCTGAAGATCAGGGCCTCCAGCCTTCTTTAGTTATCCTTATAAGGCTAACTAACGAAAATATCACTACCTAACCTACCAATCGTTAGGTCAAATGTACGCCCTTGACGATTGGTTAGGTTAGGTCGTGATATTTTCGTTAGTTAGCCTTATAAAGCTAGCTAAAGAAGGCTGGGAGTCCTGATCTTTAGGTGATCCAATAACCGTGCTAATTGAAAGTGGTTCTCTCTCTACCAATATCCTTGAGCCTTGTGTCATCATAGTGTACAATACTTTAACTTTGTTATCAGTCAGGCTTTACACATTGCGCTCTTCCTTTGTCCTAACTGTTACTACTTTTTAAAAATCATTCACTCAGGAAAGAAAGAAAAGTTTAAGGTTTGTACACATATATTACAATATTATATATTCATTAATATCTTTTATATATATTTATATATATCACAATATACATCATAGAAATATAAAAATTATAGTTTACATTTCTAGTTTGGCTACTAAAAATCAATAAAAAACATATTACAAGTATACAAATTGTTTTATATACAAAATATATATAAATTATGTACCATTATTTGATGCTTAAAAAATAATATTTAAGCCCTATAATATTAATAGAACTTGTCATTTTTCATATTTCGACTTTTATAATTATGTAAAATGCATTAAAAGAATAAAAAAAAAAAAACTAGTTAAGTACAGTTACTCAAGTCATTATACGGGATGAAAACATTGCTAGCGAGCGCGCGCACACGCACACACACTTTCATAGTATTAATATTACGATTCAAAATTAAATCATGAGTTAGAATTTATTATTTTAAATTCAGCTAATTTATATTAAAATTATATTCTAACGGAATAATCTGAAATGTTTGTCACTTTAAAGAAGTCTCCGCCCAGGAGGCGGAGCCTGTACGTCTCTCTTCTCAACGTGTATTCAAATCATGACGGGTTAGAGCTTATGAATTGTCCACTCAGGGCCAATGTTTCATTTTTTCCGCAAGTTGACCAATCGGAGGAAGGAAAAAAATTATGTACCTTAAATCCAATACTACTTCCTTAGAATTTATATGCAATGGATGAAGTGATTAATTAAACACACATTACAAATTATAGGGACATTTTTTCAATTCTAGAAATTATTAAATTAATAATGTCTCATGTTATCATAAATACTAATCATTGTTGCCACATTCTAATTATAGTAATTATTATGATTGACGAAACCTGTTGTGCAAATCCCATAGATTTGGCATACTTTTCAACTAATGTTTATCATTCTCAATTTTATAAAATGTAGTTTATCAATCAGTCTCTTAGATTTTTAATTTTACCATCTCGCCTAGAAACTGAGAGAAAGAAAGAAATGTCGCCTTTGACTGTGAGAAGGCGAGAGAGATATAGGGGAGCCTACATTTAAATGTACCAGTAGGAACAGTTTTACACGATATAATGGTAGGAGGCACTAGTTATAAATTATTTTATTATAATAAAGTTACAGTCTATCATTTGTAATTGAAATTATAAACCAATGTTATTTTCGTTAAAAAAAAAATATATAAAACAAAACACGCACGATATATATGTATATATATATATATATAAAATGTATTTGGCACTCGTAAAATATTAGCAATATATTTTTAAAAAAATCTAAAAATATTTGAGGTATATTTTTCCTGGTATTTTCATAAAACTGAAAAAAAATGTTTGCATAAAATTATATAATAGAAATTTCTAAAGATCATTGTATTAATAATTAAAGTACGTTCGCACAAATTAGTTTATCATTATTCTATTAAGTACCGTATTTTTCAAAACAAACGTTTTAAAGGCTAAAATTTTAGGTCATTTAGAGCCTAACCGATTTTAGAAATTTTCTTACTTCTCAAACAAAACATATGCGTAACGATTCACTCATTTCAATTTAGAATTTAATTTTAAAAACACATTCACGTTGAAATAACGTTTATTCGTAATTAAATTTTTTTATTTATTTTTTTACATTATCAACACGAGGAGGACTGCGAAGAATGGTGACTGAACTGTTTATGATTTCGTTTGCTCCAAGCGGAGGACGAGTGCTTCCCTGTCCTCTTACACGTTTTGGTTTTAGAGTCTCCGTCCTCACTGGGGTCATTTTCAGAAGGTTCGGATGACCCCAAAACTTGTTCCATGTACTCAGCAATTTCGGTAGAGCCTATTCGGGGTCCCAAGGAACCCACGGCACCCACGGATAAAGGTTCATCATGTTCGTATGCTGGGTTGAATGCGGCGTATGAGTGCAAGTCTGCTACTGTGGGTACTCCGTGCGAGTCGGACGTTCGAGCCCCGTGGTTGGATCGCGGTGACAAAATCCCGAGAGAATCATTTTCCCGTTCTGGATTGTCGCGTTTAAGGTTATAGTAATTTCGAGGGGGAGGTTTAGGAGGAATTGGTCCCAAGTCAACCCCTGACTTTACTCCATTGTTTCGGGAAGGAGAATAACCGGAGTAATGAGAGTCTGTCATAGATCGCCCGTCTCCTTCATCTCTCCTACTCAGCTCTCCCCCAATTCCAACCCCTGACTGGAGGACCTCTCCTCCATCGTCAATGTTAACTCCTACGTTAGTAACGTGGGGATGTGCGGATACCCATGGCTTAGGTCCAAACCTTTTAGGAGGAATAGGGGGAGGCTTGGGCTTGAAATCAGGCTTAGGGGGGAGAGCTAGTTGGTTTTCATCCACCAACGAGAGTTTATCAAAGTTTCCAAAGCTGTCTTCTGACGCAGATTTGCTCTCTGTATCGCCGTGTTCAGAGGAGGTCATCGGCTGCGTCGCCGACATCAATAACTTCGAAAGGGGCGGGGCCAGACCTAGTCCCAAATTCCTCTCGTGGTAGACGTCGCTGATGGGCATTTCTCTGTTTAGTCTGGACAACTGTGACGCAATGATGTGGTCTTGAATGCTCTTTTGACCCATTTTCATAGTCATATCGTCGCCGGATCGGTAGCTGTAAACGGAATCATTCTCGTGGATATTTGCCGTGTAGTTCGTTCGCGGTCGGAGAAGTTTGCCTATGGATGAATCCAACTTTAAGTCGGGGGCTTTTCTTTGGTATGTTTTCCTCCCGTCGTTTGAACTGGAATGAGACGTGGAGTGTGTAGATACTACAGCGGAAGTAGAAGGTTTTGATTCCTTCTGATCTTTATTAGAAAGTTCTCGATCATTACTCGGGTCTCGTCGCGCTCTTGAACTGGCAAGATTTGGCTTTCCAACCTCCGTCCTCACACTCAAACGATCTAAAGTGTCCATACTCGCGTTTTTAGATAGTTTTAATGTGGTTGCGCTGCCAACTGTCGTATAAACACTGCGGACAGTTCCCGTTCGTTTCGGTCCGAAATCAGAATCCGAACTTTGCGACTCAAAACCAGACGACGCCTGAGAATTGCTTTTATTGAGGGAGACTAGGGGAGGTCGCGAAAATCCTGCACTGACATCACTGACGCGACTGTTTGCAGGGGGAGGTGGCTTAAGGACTCCTTGTTTCGAGGGGGGCTGTCTCCGGACGGTCGCCTGTCCGCTTTCCCAGTCTGTCATACTGCTGGTACTACTCGAACTATCAGGCCTCTTTCCGCCGTTATCACTGGCTGGGGAGGTGGAAGTGTACATAGACCGAATTTTGTTTTGGTGTGCGAGAGTAAGGGCGAGTCTTGGCGAAGGTTGAGGGGATCCCTGATCGCTGGGTGGCCCTTGAGGGGGAGATCGAAATCCTCTCGCATATTTGGCCGCAGGATCCACTGGCGAAGGAGTGAAAGCAGCATCGCTTTCGCGACCTTTTTGCTCACTGGTGGAAGCTCGCGCTCCATCGGGTTCCCCTCTGTTCCGAACGTAGGATGAGAAGGCCCCTCTCCCCAAAAATATTGGACCACCACGATGGTGCGACGGGGGTTGTGGGGGAGGGGGAGGTGGTGCTTGTAAGCTATCATTCCCTTCGTCCTCGTCGTCGGAGGAAGCCAAAGATTCCAAACTGCTTCCGGAATCCAAACTTAAGCTTTTCGGAGCTTCTTGAGTATCTGACAATTTAGATGGAATATTAAAAATACAGTAAGAATAATAATTCAAATTTCTTCAGGGGTGAAATTTAATTCCTTAAAAATAGAGAAATTAAAAATAAATTATACAGTCGACCCTGCCTAAAATGACCACTATCGGGACCAAACAAAAGAGGTCACTTTAGGTGGGTGGTCATTTTAGCAAAAAATCATATTTCTTCTGAGAGATTTACTAAAAAACTGACCGGCTGTTTTCAATCATGCGCTTGAGCTCTAAAAATTATTATTACAGTAAGTTTAAAAAAACGAAGCATTTTTGTATCAAGACGCAATTTTTTAACAATATTTCAGAAATTAAAGTGATGAGTCATGACAGGAATAAATTTTAAGACTTTTGTGTTTTGAAATCGTACGATCACTTTAACAGCTTAAGTTTCTTCAAATTGCTGGTCACTTTTCATAATATGTAGGTGTTCACTATACTGAGAAAAGTTTATATTGTAAAGATATGGCTTTTTGCTAGGACTGCAGAAAGGTGGTCAATTTAGTCGGGTGGTCACTATGCAAAGGTGGTCAATTTAATCGGGTGGTCACTATACAAAGGTAGTCACCACTGTATGTAAAAATCTGATTAGCCCCATTTTATTGAGTAAGCAGCGAGAGAAAAGAAACTCTTTACCGAATAATGCCAAAAGAGCTTGATGGGCGAACTGAATACTCCTTTTGTTAGCTTGCTTCCCCGTTCTTAGTGTAACTTCGTCTCTACCAACTTCCATGAGATCAAAACCTTGAAAAGTAAATCAAAATTATATTTCTTTCTGGTGAATGTATAGGAAAAAACTTACGAGAAAGGTTAATAATAATTCATTCGCAGGATTACCCGCTAATTACCAATGATTATTAATCCTGAATAATAATAATAATAATACAGTCTCTCACCCAGAGAAGCGAGAAGTTCGTGACATCCATTCACCCTCCAAATCTTGACGGGCACCGGCACTTCCACAGCCTCTACTTCGAGGTCTTTGGAACTGAACTGCGAAATCACCGTCCGTATCACGGATGTCACGTTCTCCGCACACTCAGGAGAGTCCAGAAGTTTTGAAAGAGCTTGGAGCGAGGTCTGGGAGAGTCCTGCGTAGAAAGGAAAGGAGTAAAAGGAGTAGAAAGGGGTAAATTACAGGGGGAAGGAGGGGGATTATGAAGAACGAGGTGAAATATGGTGAAATTAAAGAAATTCTGAGTGAAGTAATTAATGTTAGGATAAATTAATGGCCAACTAAGGTTAAAATAAAAGGGAATTAAAGGAATACAGACACGATAAGAAATGGATTTATTGGAAACGCAAACTTCCGGCCTATTCTAAGGTCTTCATCCAATAAATCCACCTCTTATTTGGTTTTATTCCTTTAATTCAATTTCTCGTAATTGAGAATATTCACTTAATAATAAAGGAGAGTTAGCTAGGCTGTGAAGCACTCAAATTTCACGGGTTTTATTTTGTTACGGGCGCCCGGTAGCTCAGTGGTTGCGTGTCAACTCTGAGCAGTGTGGCGTTGGTTCGCTCCCAGGCAGTGGCATCGGGTGGAGTTAATTTGGCCGCTTACTCTGTTTCTGTTCTGGCTCAGGTGACCCTTGGGGCACACTCACCCCCACGTAGTTGGGAAATAAGATTCTTAGATGTTACCTTTCACCTTTTTCTATTTTGTTAACGGGTTTTACAATAGTTTTGTTCCGTATAAAAACCTTAAAAGAAAACAGCATACATCAAAAACCCAAAAGATTCAATATTTCAATTAAGTAATTAATGAAAAATTCTTAACCATCTTTTTTATTTACATGTCTTCTACAAGATACGCATTCACAGTACAAAGCAAAGGTTCTCGTGGAAATTTTTGTATTTCTTTTCCTGGCTGAGCAAAAGAGAGGAAGAAGAATTAACAAGTTTTATTGCTCTGGATTTAGAAACATGCTTTTCCAGAGTGAAAAAAAATGAAATTAGGATATAATAGAGGAAAATTAAAAGAGAATCAGTTGGGAAGAGAGCAAATATGAATGCTCAAAATGTGTGTTGTTAAAGCAGGACCCAGGAATTCATTCCTTACCAAGCAAAGCTTGAAGACTGGCCGAGCACTGAGTAAGTCTCTCACCAGGGTCACTCTGGGGGAAAAAAACGCTGCTAGGTATTCCATTGGCGGAGGGCTCGAACCGGAATCCAACGCTCATCAACAAGTCCTTCCACCCGTTCACGGATCCAATCTTGTTTTCAATAGACCGCTGAGTGGTGTACATTGCGTTGCGATGGCCTCTGTGGATGCGCTGCAGGGATTTCTCAACCTGAATGAAGTTAAAATAATTTAAGTTAATGAAATATAATTAAAATTAATTTAAATACTCTGAAAAAATATGTCTGGTGTTGTTCAACCTCCTTCATAACGGCAAAGATCATGTGACGGAAGGGACCAACAACTTTACGTAGGGATCTGAACGGGCAGGACGGTCAGCCATCCAACTACTCAACAGACCCAGCGTCGCTTACCCTCGCTAATCTCGGGGGAAGCGGTGTTACGACGTGGCAACGACGTAGCCATGAGTACTGTGGAGATTAAACCAGAGATGACCTTAATACGAATTCATAGTAATAATGTACTTCTTACCAAGTGTAACGTTACTCTGAGAGCATCTCGGCACTTGTCTGGCGTACTTAAGAGTTCGCACAACGCATGACCCATTAAAGCGACCTACAAATATTAGTTAATAATAATTAGTAGTTAATAATAATTAATAAAAACATTTACCAAGTCTTAATATTAACAATACGCAATTCAGATTCCTCATAATCGCATAGTAATAATACCTTGTTTGAGAGTTTGACGTCGGATCCCACAAGGAGAAAACCTGCCCAGTTAGCAGGATGGGCAAAGGGTTTGGTAGTCTGGACGATTTGTTGCGCTTCCGAAAGTGCCCTACTTGCTCTCGCACCCTGTAACACATCAATATAATAAAGATATTATTATTATTATGATGATTATTAAATAGTTTTTACTTTTACCTTCTGGTTCCCTAAAAATATCTTTTGCTTTAATTTTCTCAAGATAAACATTAAAGTAATAGATACTTATTTATTTGAAAATTAGAAAGCAAAAGCAAAAACTATAAAAACAGAAGCTGATACACAATTCTTATTTCTCTTATTATTACTATTATTATTATCATATAATGAAACATTGTTGTTTTCGTAATTCTTTATTCTCTGCCTTAAGAATTATGCGCAATAATTTAAGATTTTATTGATTATATTAACTGTCGTCCAATTTTTAGACTATTAAGAAGCGGAAATTTTAATATTAATAACAGAAAAGTTTAGTTCAAACTTGTCATTTGTTCAAAATGTTTGTTTATACGTTCTACACTTGTCTACCTCATATACGGTATAGTTTTTTTTTTACCTGAAGAAGAGATGAATAGAAGGTCCGAAAGAGAATTTTCACAGCAGTGTCAGGGACAGGCCACAAAGAGACGAGCACACACTGCGCCCCAGCTGCGAGAAGAGCTCTTGTCAGTCCCACGACTCCGTCACTGTTGGCTCTCCCATGGTGATCTCTAGTGTGGCAAGAGGACACCACTACCAGCTTCGCCCTCAGCTTGAGGCCGAGTATGTCTGCGGCAGTGAGTAGGAACTCTGAGAGGGCAGGGAGGTCGATGGTGGAGGCGATATCGGAGGCCTCATCCTCCATGTGTTCGTGGATGCCTTCCGGCTGCGACGAATGAGAGAGACGCTTTGAAGACCTCGACTCCACAAACTCTCCGGGAGACAAAACTACCGCCGACAACTTCCATGAGACGTGCGTCGCCAAATGAACGCATTCCACCTGCGAGATGAGACGTAGGAGAGCCTCCTTACTGGCTGTGTCCCTGTCAGCGCCTTTGCACCCAACATTTCAGCCACGATCTCGGCTTCCTGTTCCGCGTAAGGAATGTCACCCCATCCCCATTGTTCAGTCACCGTTGATGGGAGCTTCGGGTTCCCCACCACCAGCGCCGTCGTCTGCTCGCTCGTCGGCTTGGTATTTTTGGACTTTTGGGCGACTCGAAGAGCGCTTATAGAAGGCACTACAAGGAGAGAGAACCTCTCACAAAGATACTCACTTCCTTGGGCGCTCTTAAGGACAGGGAAAGGTACTAGATACAAGTCCCCCTCCAGTACTAGTAGTAGTTCCCTTGATGCGCTTGGCTCTGGTAGGTGGTCCTCCATGGGTGCAATGAGAAGCTCATAGAGTGACCGGAGGCAAGAGGGACCTTGCCAAATGGCCCTTCGTGACCTCGTTGAGCCCGGACGCGACGCTGACCCTGACGCGATGGAGCCACTGACGGACCCGAGAGAGAACAAGGAAGAGAGGGAATAATTGGAAGAGTTGAACAAGTGGTTTCTGTTCACCATCCGAAGGAATCCCGTTCGATCGGCTTCATGGTTCAAGCGGTCTCCTAACTCTTCTAAATGGGCGTTCCACATGTCCCCTGCTTCACTCTCTGTTTCACTCGCCACGCCCCCTCTGTTAACTCCGCCCCCACACTCTACGCCAAGGGCGTCGCGAACGGACTGAATATAATGCTCGAGGAGGGACCCTGAAGTACCTAGATTATCGTCTCCGCAGTCACTCTCTCTCTCGGCTTCAACTTCACTTACACTAACTTCGTGGAACTTCACAACACCTATTAAAGGAGGATAAAACTATAAATTAGTCGAAGTTAAGCCATGAACTAGTACTATGTAGTACCTCTTTTCTCTTTTGAAAAAAATGAAGTACTCTTATATTCACTAAAATAGGACCAGTATAAAATTTTTTATAAAAATTATGGGATTACAGGTCCTTGTAAGGACTCTTAAGGTGAATATTAACAGATTTTACCTTTATTGGGAACAATAAGCCAACTGTAAAGATACCCAGCAGCGATACTGAAGTACAAAACAATCGATTTTTGTCTGTTGACCGTCTCAACAATTTGTTCGACTGACGAAGGCGTCGAGTCTTCTATTCGAGAGGCCCTCGTGGAGGACGTAGTTCCCTGCTTCTCTAAGAGAAGGTCAACAAAAGCTCTTGTACGTCCCCTTTCTGCTACTAAGAGGGCATCCTCGTGGCGACCCAGCCCTACTAGTACCCTCTGCAGAGCTTGATAAGACGCTGTCTGAAGATCGAATAACGACAGCCTGTAATCCTGTGAGCCCCTAGCGTCTCTCCTGATGGTGTCTAGTAGATGCGCAGCTCTGTCTAACTGCATCTGCGCAGCTTCTAGGTCCCCGTGGCCCCACAGAGCCATTCCTAACCGGTGGCGAATTTTTGCCTCGTCTTCCCTTCGGCCGAGTTGCTCTGCTATTTGAAGCCCCTGCTGCAAGTAAGCCACCGCCTGCGTCGTGTTTCCAAGAGCGTGATGAACGCGACCCAAGGAGGAATACGCTAATGTCTTTGCAATCTAAAGGGCAATAAACAAAATAGGTCGTTTTATTCTCTTTAGCTACAAGTGATGTTCTGAGTGTGACCCGAGATAGAGCAAAGAAGAAAAAATTACATTAATCAGTCTTTAAAGGAGGTATGTAATTTCTACAGCAGAAACGCGACCAAATGGAATTAAAATGATACGAGAGTTTGTCATCAAAACAAATTGTATGAATTGTGCAATAAAACAACAGTAAAAAAATGTTAATGCGAAAGAAAATTAATTATTAATATGACTACTGAAATGAGTCTTTACCTTATCATTCATCTGAGCAGCAATACTAAGGTGTTGCTCTCCGTGCTTGACTGCCTGTTCGAAGTTCCCTAAGGATTCGTAAGCGAGGCTGATGTTGCCATGGGCTCTGCTTTGCATTTGTGGATTGGAAAGCTCCTCAGCTATTCGGAGGTCAATCTGGTGGTATCGCAAGGCCGCTGAGTAATCACACATCTGCTGATGAACCATTCCGAGCCCAGATGCCGCCTCTGCTTCTCCAACTTTATCTGACAATTCACTGAATGAACAAGAAATGAATAATACCTGGTGGTTTTTCTGATAATATAGGTGCATACATGTATACAAAAATCTACTTAAATTTAACTGATAAATTAGGCTCTACAAGAATAAAGAGCTTAAACGGACATATTCAGTGTCCAGTAGTTTTGTTAATAATAATGATGGTTAGTTTACTAGTACAACTTTCATTATTCAGTCTTCCACTCCACAACAGTGGTTTGAAAAGAAGAAATATATCAACAGAATTTTTCTGAGTTTTACTCACTTGGTAAATAACTAGAATTATCTCATT
Source organism: Bathynomus jamesi (assembly GCA_023014485.1). Classification (NCBI taxonomy): domain Eukaryota; kingdom Metazoa; phylum Arthropoda; class Malacostraca; order Isopoda; family Cirolanidae; genus Bathynomus; species Bathynomus jamesi. Next base: position 170,904 of record JAJOZX010005088.1, on the reverse strand, counting down.
AAATATTTTTTTAAGCCCGCCTTTAATAAACATCGTGGAGATAATATATGTCTATTGCTCCCAAAACAGATTTTAAGGTAGTAATTGCACGAAAAAAGCTTTATTATTTGTATTACCTTGTTATCTTCAGTTGGTGTTCCATGCAGGAGATGGCCTGTTCGAAGTTCCCCAGGAGTGAGTGCATGTGCCCTAACTCTCCGTAGGCCGAAGCTTTAGCAGCAGGGCTCGCCAGTTCATGAGAAACAACTAGCCGCTTCTCGTAGCATACAAGCGCCTGCTGCAGGTTTCCTACGCATCTGTAGGAGTTGCCAAGGCCTCTATAGGCACGCTCTTGGTCACGTGGACACTTGATTTTCAAAGCTATGTCCAAGTACTGGAAATAAAAATTACAACGAGTTAGTACTACTAATAAAAGATATATAGCTTAATATTTTCCTTTGCAATTGCCTCTTTTCTCATTAAAGCTAGCGTACCTTAGGAGAAGTAGTATATAGAACTGTAAACCTGGCTAGAATATATGTATGTCCGACTTATATATTTCCTGAATTTCGATTAAATGGTATGATGCTGACAGAAGTAACTTGTGCAAAGTATTTGGGTCAATGATCTTTGAGATGAGTGATGTTATGAAACAATGTACACAATTACCTGTTCAGGGAAACACACTGGCTATGAAATTTCATGTATGTACAATAATTATTAAACGACTTTTTGTATTTTAATGTATACAGCCCACCTGTGGTAAAATTACAGGCTATAAAAGCTATATATGGCTGAGAAAACTATACATGGCTTATTAAAAGCCCTTAGTTCATAAAAAATATCGGAGCAAGTGTAGTTTACGTCCCCCTGTGGTGCCTAGTGTAGTTTACGTTCACCTACCTTATCCTAGTGTAGTTTACGTTCACCTACATTATCCTAATGTAGTTTACGTTCACCTACATTATCTTAGTGTAGTTTGCGTTCCCCAACTTTGTTCGCGTATACCTACCTAATCAAATAAAACGTCAAAACGAACGAAAATATTACGACTTAACCTAACCAATCGTCAATTTATATATATATATATAAATTGACGATTGGTTAGGTTAAGGCGTAATATTTTTGTTAGCTTTAACGTTTTATTTGATGGATTCATTTAAAAAATGTCTCCTAAAGATCCTTGTGTAGTTTACGTTCCCCAACTTTGACCTAGTGTACTTTGTGTCCCCTTTTGCGTCAGGGGGACGTAAACTACACTTGCTCCAAAATAGCCATTATCGTGCCAGTCTATTGTTTGTAGTCAACAATATGTTTATAACTGTGCCAGTTTGATACAATTTATCGTTAGTTTGGGGAGTCAGATAATAAGATAATAGAAACAGTGGTAAGTGGACTAGGAATATATTCTATGAATCTAGAATTTGTTTGTTTGCACAAGTGTTTATTTTATTTACCCATTTAAAACAGAATATCAATCTATCTATCCATTATCTAAAACCCCATTTTCCATTCTGAGTAGGTCGACAGTGGCCTTATACTTCCAGCATTAAATTACCTTACAATTTTCAGCAAAGGGAACCTGATTATTGACCAAAGTCGAGTGGAGATGAATTGAACTTCAATGACTGGCAGAAAGTGAGACAAACTTATTGGTACTTCATGGCTGGGTGGGTAGGAGAGTAGTAGATCCCGCTACACCCACTATCAATGATACTCGTGATCAGCGACCACGACACACAAATACCTTTAAATAGCCCCCGTTTGTGGATTTGTCTCAATATGGAGAGATATAATCACCACATACAAGCAAGCACCAATGCCACATTTACCCACAACAGACTCGAATGAATACAAGGATGAGTCGTATAAGGTCAGTGTATTTCATGTTGAAAACGACATAAGCTAATCATTGTCCAGCATCGCTTTCAAACCCTCATATGTTTGTGTACATGTGAATCTTTATAAATGTGTACAAGTTCCTATATGCGTTTCAAACTGTTACGAATTTTTAAAAATTTTCATCTTTTAATGAACTCTGTTTTTAAAATTTATTAGGCATTTTTCCCTCTTTTAATTTTTTTTTAATTCTTTTCATTTTGATTTCATTTTCAGTTTTTTAGTTCTTCCAAACAACTCAATCTAATATAAGTTTTTGAACATCTCGTATTATCAGTGCTCTTGTCTTTCAAAGAGGAGTCAGCATGTAATATTGTGGTGAAAAGAGAAAAGTTAGAGGTTGCGAAAGAATTTAAATATTTAGATTGTCTGATGGATAAAATAGGTACAATTCCATTGGAAATTGAAAGTAAAGTGAAACAGGTCAACTACTGTAGATCACGGGCTTGGTAGGAAAGGAGTGCCTCAGTGTAAATGCAGCAAGAGGTTTACGTAAAGGTAGACTGATGCCAACACTAATGTATGATGTGAGACGCTTGTTTGTCATGATAATTCACTGTCCTCTTCGGGTGGATACCCGAAGAGGATGCCAGTGGGCATCGAAACTGTTGTGGAAATAAACTCTGTCTATTAGAGTGGGTTTTAATTATCGTATTTTGACCTTCACGTAGAAAAAAGAAGTTTTTTGCATTTACTGTCAGAGCAGTTGAAATGATTAGTGTGAAAAAGATTGACTGTACGAGAAAAGAGGATGTTCGGTTAAGGTGTGGAATGAAGCAGTCACTAGATGTGAAATTAATGTAAAGTACGAGTGCGAAGATGTGAGAAGTAAGACCTCGTAAAGATGAAAGGACATAATTAGGAAATGTGCGAATAAACATGGCGTTCATATAAATGTGGCAAAGGAGTTGACGAGAAACAAAGAGGAATGGAAACGGTTTGTGAAGTATGCCAATGGAGAAGTTGGTCTCGCCTTACATACCACTAGAAGTATACCGCGACCACCGTCATGGAAGGTAACAGTGGATTCATGAGACTGGGTGGTACCTTATTCCCGGTGATGATCCCATGTACCTTTGGGCGTGTAACTAACTTCAATGTTTTCAGCGCTGAAATTCAAGCGTCGTGCCCATGAGAATGGGACATGGGCTTTTATACAAGAACTGATTATAATTCTTTTTATATATCCCTTAATTAATTGATAATTATGGGAGTTAAAGTTAAATTACCCACTATTTTAGAATTCAGTACCTGTTCATGGCACTTGATGGCCTCCTCAAAATCCCCGAGGGCATCGTAGCAGTCTCCGAGATTTCCAAAGGCCCTTCCCTTATCTACGACAGCCGTGGTCGTAGAAAGCTGCTCGAGAGTCGCCAGCTGTTGCTCTAGAAAGCCGATAGCGTCCTCGAAGTGACCCATGTTGAGACGGGCAATACCCAAATTACCGAAAGCCTGGGCTTCCATCGCCGCATCCTGACGAAAGTGTGAAGGCTAAACATGAGTTAAAAGGTTCTCAATATGTCTAATTATCCCATTTCCTTTACCATTACTGGAGTACTCAATGTGGAACAACGAAATTATAACGCTAAAGAAAATTAATAGGAAAACTGTCATTGAGCCAAAAATTAAGAAAAATCAGGTAACACAAATCAGTAATTTGTAACATTAGCAGATATAAAATATTTTGGTTTTCATGATGACTTAAAATAATTAATTAAACAAATTTCAGTAATGATAACCTTTAATTCCTTAGCTCTTTCCAACTGTTCTTCGTAACATTTCATGGCATTGGTATAGTTAGCTAGTGACATATGAACTGCCCCCAAGTGCCCGTGAGCATGGCACTCTCCTTTAATGTCTCCCATCTCTTGACGAATAGTTAGTTCCTGAGGAGGAAAAGCAGAATAGGTGAAAACAACGTTTTCTCACCACACACACACAACACACATTTTCAACCCGACGAAAGTACCGAGGATAAAGAGAACCATAAAAATTTAAATTTACGGTCAGTCAAAGATACACTTAATTCGCCAGTTATTATTCTTAAAATGCAAAATGTGGCTTGCATTCAACCGTTAATCAGCTCTAAAGCTACTTAAGATCTCTGAAACACTCGCTTATAAAAAACCCAAAGTTTCCAGAGCAGATAATACAAACCCCAACGTTGCTTCATACCTGCGTGTGGTATCCGAGCGCTTTGTCGAAACATTTGAGAAGCCTGTGAGCGAGGCCAAGAGCTCCGTAGGCAGACGCCTCGAGGACCTTGTCTCTAGACTGCTTCGCCAGTACCAACTGCTTCTGGTACACCTTCACGGCTTCATCGTAATTCCTCTGCTTCATAAGAACGTCGCCGATATTGCCCAAGGCGCGGAACTTCCCCTGCAGATGCTTCATCATGTGCGTCAATGCTGACGAAGAAAAAAGTTGAAATGATGCAGCAAGTAGAAAAACGAATCGCACACTTGTGAATATCATAAAAGCATTCAAGCGCAAAAAAAAAAAAATATATATATATATATATATATATACACACACACACACACACACACACACACCGATTAACAATACCAACTTAATAAACCCAGCTAGTCTATATTTTTCTTTAATATTTTCCAAATCTTTTAACATAATTCAAAGTGTGTTACATAAACATTCATTTCCCATTTAAACACTTAAAATGAAATGAACTAATCTCGCATGACACTGAACAGTTATTGTTACGTCACTAATGACATCTTTTCTCTCACATCGTGTCTGTCAACACTGTCAAGTTATGTCCACTCCTTATTAATTTGTTCATTTATAATTCTTATGTCATCTAATGGATTTAACTTCTTTTTGTATTTTTTCCATTTGTTCATTGTATTTGCTTTACAAATTGAGTTGTATTTATTTTTTAACGTAGCTCTTACGTTAGGTCCAAACGTTGGAAAGTATTTAATGACAGAACTAATAAAAGGGATTTAGGTATTCTTGCCCAGTCAAAAACCATTCGATACAGTGTCGTGTTTGGGTGAGTTGGAGAACACCATGTGATACCACCAAAAGCCTATTTTTAGACTTTTTTTTTTAGGTTTCTTTAAATTTTAATAAAGGAACTTATTTACTTTTCTTCCAACCAAAACGCATAATATATTTCTTTAGTGTTGATGAATGTATAAAATAGAAAAATTGAAGGTTCGGTGAATTTGCAAAAAGGAATGGTGCAAGAGTTGATGGTAAGTGACGTAAACCCTTTGTACGGCACACTGAACATTTTTTTTTTTCATTTATGAAAAATATTTTCATAGTTTAAATTTTATAGATGTGTTTCACAACACAGCTTACTGTACACAGGGTCTGACGAGATTAAAGATGGAGGTACGTTTGACTTTTGTAATGCACTTGTTGGTCACGTAACTTTTGAGGGGGAAGGGGGGAGTCAACTAGAATGGAATGTTACAGGTTTGGAGTTTTAAACAGTATGAATATACAGTGCAAACGTACAATTATTTAGTGAGGTAATATGAGTTATACAAAAAAAATATATATATGTGTATATATATATACATTCAACTGCAAAGAACACGCCCATGGTGTAATGGTATCGCATCTGACCGGCAATCGGAAGATCCCGGGTTCGATTCCCGGGTGGTTACCTCATTTTTTCATTTGTTTCGTTCTCTCTCTCTCGTCTTGCGCGGAATATCTCCTATACAAGCGTCGTTCTTTACGATATGTATATATATATATATATTCAGCACAGTGAATAGCGAAGCATCGTAGTTTGTGTATTATAAAGACGCTTATAAAGCTTATAACTAAAATAAAATGATTATAAAATCCAAAAATGTGCAAAACGCCAGTCCAAAAGATCCGTTTTCTGAATTTGGGTTGAATACACTTTATAAGAACAAACGAAGATTTGATAAGGTGGCCCTAATATGGTACTAAAAATATAATTAAAATTCATGTTACATTTCCTCACCATTCTATGTATCGTTTCATTGTTCTGAAGACATAACACCTTATTCCATTCATTTAAATTAACGCGGCATAAGGTGTGTGTGTGTGTGTGTGTGTGTGTGTGTGTGTGTGTGTGTGTGTGTGTGTGTGTAGTTGTGAGCAACATGAATATACTTTTACGTACGTGTACAAATGTTTCGGCTGCACCGTTACTCGTGCCTAATGAGTACAATCGATAAAAAAAGTTCTGCCATGAAAAAACACGTTTCCTGCCGATTAATATCTGTAAGGACTTTTTCAACCAACTCTACAATCTTAATTATAAAGTTATTACTTGTAAACTGCAATAAATGAGCAGTACTTTGGTTTACTCTTTCGTAAAGCATTAAAGCATCCATTCGTATCAGACCAGAAATAGATCAAAGCATGTTATACCTCAATTTAGATTGTCTTCATCTCAAAAACTACCCATTTTCATTGGATTGAAACTATGGAATGATTTAAATGCTGATATAAAAAATATTATTAATGTAAATTTGTTTAAAACCAAATTGAAATGCCGATTAATAATGGCATTCTAACAGAAATCTAGGATTAATGTCCATTACTACTATTTATCAATTTCTCGTATGTAATCTAGTATTATCAGATCAGTTTGGCTTTAGAATGAAACATGGTACGGACATGTGTATTTATATGCTAAAGGAAGCCGTCCTAAAGTACAAGATGTCAAGTAGCAATGTATATTCCTGTTTTTTGGATGCATCAAAAGCATTTGATAGAGTTAACCATCACAAACTTTTCAAGAAACTCTTGTGTCGAGGAATACCTAAATATATACTTAGGATACTTGGTCTGCTCTGTATACCAGAATACATGTTTTTAAGATGGAAAAGCACTGTATCACCAGGTTTTAAGTAACTAGTGGTGTTAGGCAAGGGGGTATATTATCACCCTCTCTTTTCTGTATATACATGGATGACCTTACCAATGAACTAAAAACTGCACGTGCTGGCTGTAATTGGAAAGGAAAAAATTAATCATTTAATGTATGCTGATGACCTTGTTCTTCTGTCACCCTCTCCCCATGGGCTAAGGGTACTATTAGAGATATGTGAACAATATGGTATAGAAAATGACATCACCTATAATGGGGCAGAGTTGTCTTTTGATTTTTAGGTGTAATCTACTGAAACATGTATCAAGTGGGTCTTTTGAAATGAATGGTCACACAATACCTGTCAAAGACACATGTACTTAGGTCATGTAAGTACTTAGGTCATGTAATTACTCACGAGCTGCGAGATGAATTTGATATTGAGAGGCAACGTGAAAAGCTGTATGTACAGGGTAACATGCTAGTAAGGAAATTTGGTATGTGTTCAGAATCAGTTAAAACTTATCTTTTTAGAACTTACTGTACTGCATTGTATACATCGCATCTGTGGTGGAACTATACAAACACTGCTATGAATAAATTCTCTGTTGCTTATAATAATAATATTTTCCGTATGTTATGTAGGGAACCAAAATGGTGCAGTGCCAGTTTTATGTTTACTACGCGTAACCTACCTACCAGCCAAATGTTAATCCGGAAGAATATATATAATTTCATTACTAGCGTCCAAAACAGCTCTAATGTGTTATTGTGCAATGTCCTGTCTTCAGATACTGTGTACCTCTCACCTATATGGCAGTCTTGGTTCAGACAACTGCTGGTTTACAATACCTTATTTTGGTAATGTAGCAAAGATTATATATGCATATTAAGTTGTGTTATAATAAGATTGTATTTGTATGTTGGGTTAAATGGCAATAAAGATGTTTTGTTTGTTGTTTTTTATTAAAGACATTTCTTGTGATTGTTCAATTCTTATCTCCCGTGTATAATATTGGTTTCTTTGTATGGTATTGGTATAATACCTTCAATAATGACCTTGCATTTGTCATATCAATAATGATAATTTAAGATTAATACATACTTTAACTATTAATAATACTTATTTACTTATTTATTATTAATTAATAATAACTAGCTGTTTATTTTTAATAAGAGCCCAGTAAAGCCTAAAGCTTAAGGGTCAATTATTTATGTCATTGTAAATTGTGAAATCAATGCATTTATTTTATTATTAATAAAGGTTATTCAATTCAATTAAAAAAGGTGAAGAGTTTAAACACCAGCGATTCCCAAACTGTGATACGCGTAAGTTTTCTGTTTTGTTGTAAATGGTACAGAAAAAGAAAAGTCTGGGAACACTTATTTTTGTTTTACAAAAATAAGCGAAAACTTGCAATATTACGATACTGTATTTTGCTCAAGAACTTACGATGAACGAAGCATAGAGATAGTTTGAATAATAAAGTTAGTTTCGTTTTAATCAATGTACACTTACCAAGAAAGTACTTCTGGCACTCGAGTGCCGTCTCTGAGTTGCCCAGTGCCAAGTGGGCGAGGCCTAAGTTGCAGTAGGCTCTTCCCATCGATTTTCGATCTTGCAAGTCCTTCGCTAGCGCCAAGTCTTGATCGTAGTACCTAATTGCTTCCTGGAGGAAGAAATCACTGGTAAGGGGCAGACAAGAACATAAGCAGTACAGCAAACTATCAGGTTCTCTTTTTAAGGTGGGGGGTGGGGGGGGGGGGGAAGTATTATTTCGGTCAAGCTATAAGCACCGCGGTCACTCCAACTGGAGAAAGGAAATAATTTCGGACCATGGACTGAGGATGGACAATGGTAGGGCATACATAACTATCAACTTAAGAGAAATGTTTTAGAAAAGAAGCAAGAATTGCGATTAACCTATTTCGGGCCAATTGGGTACTAAAAATTTTATCCCCTGCTGGAAGAAAATCAACAGTAAAGGTAAAAGTCTTCGACGGAGTTTACAGTCAGACATTCGTAATTAAAAAAATGTAACTTTTAAAACTAGTCATTAATGCGCGTCTCCATTCAAGCGATATGCCCACCACTTAAAATTTTTTACATGTAAGCCAGAAATTATTAAAAAAAACTAATATAAAAATGTTTCCCACAAATTAATTGATCTTTATAATGCAAAGAAGAAAGAATATTTTATAAAAATATTTTAAAATTCAGCGCCACTCCAGTGCATTTACTGGAATCAGTAACACAGAAAGTCTATAGATTTCATAATAAAAGGAAAAAATAGGGATTAATATTTTTATATCACAACAATTCCCCTTAGCCCCAACTCCTATCCCCCTTCCTCCCTCCAAAGAAAAATCTTCCGCAACTTAATTGAGAACTCTGAGCCATGTTTCCCATTCCTGTAGATAAAGCCTGAAGGTTTCCTCAGAGAGCTTTAACGCGGTGATATACCTTTTTACGCTTTCTTACATTAATAAATATAATATTAGGCTCAAGATTATTAAAAAGCGTGACTCGCAGACGAGAATCAGCTTGAATTTAGTTTGCTTCGTCAACCATTCGGCCGTCATAATCAACTCGGTTGAGTCTATTTCTTGTGAAAAGGGGGGGGGGGGGGTAGGGTAGGGAGGAGTGTACGGAAGTAGTGAAGCAAAGAAGCTAAAGAATAGTGAAGTACAAAAAAAAAATCATAATTTATCAAGTAGATTTATAGCAGGATATTTCTCTCTCTCTCTCTCTCTCCTTAAAAAAAAAATGCATGGTATAGATTAGATTAAGAGTTTAGTTTCATACTATCTTTTAATTTCCACTGCCCTCTAATGCGTAACTGGGTACAGGAGAGAAGTGTACGCACAGTGTGAATGAACTCTGAAGCCATTCTTTTCATTGTACTTTTTCCTATTTCCTATAAATCTTCTTTCACAACTATTTTCTGTCAACAGTAGCTGGCGGAGGAGGGAGGGAGCCTTGTCTGTTCTATACTTTACAATTACTACTCTATTCCTGCGTGAAAGCTTTACACCTATATAAGTGTAAGCATGGTATAAGTTTTCAATATTCTTTATTTTCATTTGCTTTTTCTATTTTTTTATATGTCCCTACTTCTTTCTTGGGCTAGCCTAGAGTGGACCTTAGGTTCTTTGTTAGCCTCTCTCTCTCTCTCTCTCTCTCTCTCTCTCTCTCTCTCTCTCTCTCTCTCTCTCTTTTAGCTTAGGTTAGGGATGTTCTCCTCTGACTGCAAAAAAAAAAAAAAAAAAACTTTTTGTATTGTCTTTTTCTCTACTGTTACGATTAGGACGCTACTGCTATCTCATGCGTGGGAAGAAAGGCTTGGAACCTCTATAAATAACACCATTTAACTTCAGTTGTAGGTAAATATTTAGAGGGGATAATAGCGAGTAGGATTGTTGACCATTTGGATTCCTACAAGCTACTTGGGGACTCCAACATGGGTTTAGACGGCATAGGTCGTGTCTCACCATCATGCTCAAGTTTTTCTACGTCATGTTGAGTGAGTATGATAAGAGTAGGGCGATTGATTAGAAGGCCTTTGATAAGGTACCTCACCGCCGGCTAATGGCCGAAGTGCGCGCGCTGGGTATTGGTGGGGAAGTAGGTAGGTGGATTGGAAACTGGCGAAAAATGCCACAAAGTTAATCCCTTTCGTTAGGCATATGGGCTACAATCGACGCTTACGTGATGCGGGTTCAAAGATGTCGATTTTAGAAGCATGTTTAGTTCAAATGATAACCCAACTCGCAACAATGGTTAGAAGTTGGATTAGAAACGACTAGTATATGTGGGAATTACTTTAACACGTTGATAGTTTAAGATTAAAACCTCAGAAAACTCTGCAGGAGTTCGCTTGCTCGGTCTCTGTGAGCAAGCTAAATATAGAGCTATTTATATATTCTCCACTTTCCTGTAAAATTTCCTTGGCTACTTTTCCAGGGTCAAGGTATTTTCTTCAACCTTTTTCCGTACCTGCCTCTGGCAGGGAGGGAGCGGAGGGTGGGGAGAGAGCCTTCTACTTTTCTATCCAGTTTTCTACTACTGCTAGCATAGTTGAAAGACAAAATTTTCCCTGGCACCCGTTGACATTGGTACCTCCTCGGTATGGGCCGCAAGGCCTTTTGAGGTACTTCTTTTCCTTGTAACTCCTTGTAACTCTCTCTCTCTCTCTCTCTCTCTCAGACGATTCCCCAGAGTTCTGCTGTCCGTTGACCCATTTCCAGTGTCGTGTAATTTCACTAATACAAAATTCAAAAACTTTATTCAGAAAAGAATAAAAGCGAGTTTTACAATCTTTAGATATTTGATATGACAAATATATTCACAGTAATCTCATCTGAATATGTCCTTGGAAGCATGGAGGCTTTTTAGGCAAAATTAATGGCATTTACTTTATTTATTATAAAAAAAATAGTGAAAGTGGCAAGTAATAGTATTGTTAGGTTTGTGTATAAAATCCCTGGGCAGTCTGGTGTTATAACGATGGTGTATTTGATGGGGGTGGGGTTGCTCTTTGAATGGGTGATGTATGTTGATTTTTATTGATAACTTTGAACATACTGACAGGAACATTGTATTTATATATAAGTCATTTAGTTTTAAGGTATTTAGCTTTTTAAACATTGGGGAAGTAAAACTTTGTCTGTTGTCATTATTCGAGAGAGTTCGTAGATACTTTTTTATGAATTGCAGTACTTCCAAAGGAAGTTTTTTATATTTCTTTGAGCTACCCCATATTGTAATGCAATATAATAAATGTGGATGGATGAAGGAATAATATAGGATAAGGAGTGCGTTTTGAGGAAGGGTATTTTTTAGTTTAAATAATATGAAGAGAAATCTTGATATTTTTAGATTTGATATGTTGTACGTGACTTTTGAAATTTAGTTTTTCGTCTAATTAATGCCAATTAGTTTAACCTTATTCACCCTTGCAAGAGAAGTATTCCCAATTTTTATTTAACAGATTGTATTAGTATGTTTTGTGGTAATAATCATATCAAATGACTTTATCAGGCTCGATAAAAGTTTATTAACACACATCCATTTATACGCATTTTCTAATTGCCTGTTCGTCTCATTAATCAGAAATATATATGATTAAGATATGGGAAGAAGTAAATGTGGTGCCATCTGCGTATTATACGCAATTTAATGTGGTTGAAAGATGAAAATCGTTGACGTGAATTAGTAGTAGTAGTAATGGGACAAGAATAGATCCTCGTGGAACTCCACTAGTTAGTATCAATTTGACGGATAAATAAATTATCTTTTAATCTGATGTACTGATGGCGATTTGACAGATACGATTTAAACCAATCGAGGATATTTCTTATTATTTCGCATATGTGAAGTTTATTCAATAAAACTGCGCGCGAAAGTGTATCAAATGCTTTGGACAAGTCGAGGGAAATCAAGATAATGTGTTTTTTGATGTTTAAGTTTTGATACACATTTTCTAATAGCATGTTATGGCATCTTCCATGGTATGTCCACCTCTAAACCCAAGTTGTTTTACTTAAAATATCGTATTTGATTAAGAATTTCAGTTTTACTTCAGTTTTTCCCTACTTATTTTACTTTACTTAATTTCAGTTTTACTTTTGCGCATTAATTAAAACCACTTATTTAATGTTTAAGGAACTGTAGTTTAATTTAATAGGATTTAAAGTTTTATTACCGTTAATAACTGCATTAATGAAGATAGTAAAAACCCACTCTAATAGACAGAGTTTATTTCCACAACAGTTTCGATGCCCACTGGCATCCTCTTCGGGTGGATACAGAAAAACGAATGAACCAAAAACAAGATGAAAAACATTCGTTTTTCGGTTTATAATTTCTGTAATAATAAAGAACGATATAATAATCAATGTAATAATAAATTTATAATTTCTGTAAATATAATAATGCAATAATAAATGTAATAATAAATGTAATAATTATGTAAAAAAATAATAGCATCTGTACGTATAGAACAAGAAGATAGTTTTAACTTTGTGCGAATGTACTTATAAGCGGAACCCTTTAATAAAATGCCCTTCCGTTGTCGGGAGAACGGGATCTAACCTAGGTGCAAATTTCTTAATGGTCCCTGGACTGTTTTCCCCTCTTGTTTTTGGTTCATTCGTTTTTCTATATCCACCCGAAGAGGATGCCAGTGGGCATCGAAACTGTTGTGGAAATAAACTCTGTCTATTAGAGTGGGTTTTTATTATCATAATTTGACCTTCACGTAGAAAAGTGAAGTTTTTTACGTGCATTAATGAATTAAAAGAACAATGAAATATCCGTTCTCACCTTGAAGTTTCCGAGGCAGAAATGTGCGTATCCCAAGAAGTGACAAGCTTTCGCTTCTCCTTCCGTGTCGTGAAGCTCTTGAGATAACATCAGGTACTGCTCGTAGTAGGGGACCGCCTGCGCGAACTCTCCCCTTGAGGAATGGCAGTTCCCGAGGTTAAGGAGGGCGCAGGCCTCCCCTGGAGTGTCCTTCAGCTCTTTCGCGATGTTCAGGTGAGAGTGATAGTGAAGGAGTGCCATTTCGTGCATACCGAGTGCCTGGTAGGCCACGGCGAGGTTTCCATGAGTGGATGCCTCACTAATTCTGTCATTCACCTCTTTACTGATGGTTAGCTCCTGTTTGTGGTATTTGATGGCCTGTTCGTAGTACCCCATAGCGCTGTAGGCGTTCCCGATGTTTCCGTAGGCCCTACCCATCCCAGCACGGTCTTGCAGAAGTCTCGTGATATTCAAATGAGACTGGTGAAGTTTTAGCGCGGCATCATGGTGCCCCATCAGCTGGTAAACGATGCCCAAATTGGAGCACGCTCTTCCTTCCGCCACTTTATCCTTGGCACTGAGTGCCATATCCAGCTGTTTCTCGTGCCACTTCTGTGCCTGGCCATAATCGGCCATGCATCGCGCAGCATGTCCCAACCCCGCGTAAGCCCTCGCCTCGATGTTCCTATCACCCAATTCCTGCGCGATCCTCAACACATGGTTGTGGAAAGCGATGGCCTGGTCGAAATTCCGCTTGTAGTGGTGGCTGGAACCGAGGTTGCTGTAGGCTCGCGCCTCCTCCACCTTGTTGGAGAGCTGCTTGGCAATACGAAGGTGTTCCATGTGGCAGTCAACGGCGCTGTCGAAATCGCCCATCGCTAAATACACAGCGCCAACATTACCGATCTCTCTCGCCTCCTGAAGTTTGTCGTTCATCTGTTTCACGATCTGAACGCATTGCTTGTGCGATGCCAACGCGTTCGGGTAGTCACCAATGGCGGTGTACACGTGCCCTGAGGCAAAAACGAATGAATGAATGAGTCGAATGGAACCGATAAATGAATGAATATAAATAAACAACAAAAATAAAAGAAAATAAATAAATAAATAACAATTAACGAGGAATGAATAGTCATTTCCGACAAAACAAAACAAAAATTAGAAAATAAATAATGAAAAAGAATTAAGTTCAACTTCAACGTTTTAAAACCAGGCAAAATCATGCAGAAAATCTAAAAAATTGTCTTATTTCCGGTTATCTTTGTAAAGAAAGACACGCACACGTACGCACACACAATATTTTATATATATATATATATATATATATATATATATATATATAATATATATATATATATATATATACTATTTCCTTGTAACGTGCGACTCTCTCTCTTTCTCATTAGAGAAGGTGACAGACTTGCTTCTTCATCCGATAAGAATATTTTATCAAAAGGAATTTCCTATTTTTATTTTTCAATTTTCGAATTTTTATTTAGAATTAATTTTTAATTTAAAGTTCCAGGTTATATATATATATATATATATATATATATATATATATTGACAACCAGCTTATGCTTTGTTGTATATTTATATATTCTTTTGAGTGTGGGAGGCGTTGATCCCAGTATGAATAAAAATTTTGAAGAATCAGTTACATAATTATGTTTACAGGAATATACAAAATTCGAGAAAAGCTCCAAAAACTACTAATTGCTAGCGGCTTTTAAATTTTATTCAAATAGCTAATAATTAAGATTTTTAAAGAAAAAATAATTAATTAATAATGATTACGTAATTTGGGGCTTTCTAGAAAATTTCTGCGAATTTATTTCCACAGATGTGATACAGTGTCTCCGTCATGCTCTTTCGTATATATATATATATATATATATATATATATATATATATATATATATCAGGGGCGTATATTCAGGGTGTGCTAGGTGTGCGCCGCACATCCAATAGAATTTCTGTAAATTAATATTTAATTAACCCTTTGTCTCCCTCTCTCAACTTTAGTCGAGACGAAAAAGATGCCCTAACCCTTAATGCCGCGCTCGACTGTTACACTAGTCGAGATAAGAAATGAGCTACTTCAATTCAGTTGCTCGGATTGTCTTCACAACCACGGTAAAATTTTGGTACTGAGCGATAGAAGCATCCCAAGAACTTGTTTGAGGTGCGAAATTTCAGTATTGCGGTGCGGCGATATATATATATATATTCTTCTCCCCTACGATGGGAATATAAATTTATGTTTACCCCATGCCAAATCAAATGGAAAATGGAGAGAGCGAGGGATCAGGGCGGAGAGTGTGCGGTCTGTGGACAGAACACCTTCCATATATGGTAAAGTGGGCGGGGCCTATATTGCCATGGCCCGCGTCAAACGGCTTCTCAGCGTTATTGCTCACTATTTTTGTCCAAAAACGAGACTTGAGTTTATGTGTAAATGAGTTCGATGCTTAAAGGAGCCCGTAGGAAACTGGTGTTAGATTTTTTACAGTTCACCTAAATTCTCCAAGTGTTTAGTGTAATATTGAGAAGGTGGATTGCGTATGCTTACCATATTACTATCAAGATTTATTAATAACTAAGTTAACATGAATTTCAATCATTAATTTTACTCCACATGATATTCCGCACACCCAATTCAGACAGTCACCATCCGCCACTGATATATATATATATATATATATATATATATATATATATATATATATTATTAAAATCGAAAAATTTTTAAATTATTAGATCAAAATTGATGACTCAAAACCAAATTTATTTACTTTAAAAATGTTCAAAATATATCTTCTTTCTTTCAAGTAAAAAAAAAAAAAAAAATTCTTTGTAAGGTCTAATTTTTCTACACTGATTAAAAAAAAACTTATTTCCTTTTCTGCATTTTACCAACAACTCAAGTTACACGTATAATGAATTTGCAAAGTCATCCAAAAACAGTAAAAAGAGAAAGACTATCGATGACGTCACACCTTGTGTGTGTGTGTGTGTGTGTGTGTATATATATATATATATATATATAAGAGAGAGGGAGAGAGAAAGAGGTGTGTGTGTGTGTGTGTGTGTAAGAGTGAAAGTTATGATTACGATAATACTTTTAAGATATTAATTAATTGTGATATTACTCTGACGGAGGATAGATTCCGAATGAAAAATTTAAAATTTAAGCCATTTTTGTCCGTGTGTTATAATCTGACGCTGAGCTTGTTAATAAAGCTTGCTTGAATTAATTATTTAACGAATTTAACATCATAAATTTTGTAAAGTAATTACCTTTATTTATATATATATATATATATATATATATATATATATATATATATATATATTCCTTCTTTTCGAAACATTTATAAGAATAGTTAAATTCTCACGAAGGGAAGAAAAAACAAATAAATGTTTTAGTTTTAAAAAGCTTTTTTTTTTAAACTTTTTTGGGGGAACTTTAGTTTTTCTTATTAACTTTTTCAACTTTTCAATATCAAGCTAAGTAATCAATTTCAGAGTCCGGAAAAATTCAAAAACTTTTAAGTCAAAAATTTTATACAAAAAAGAAAAACTTAAAAAAAAAAAAAATGAAAAATTGTTGACTTAAAAAAAACGAAAAAAAAGTGTCTTTTTAATTAAAAATTTCAATAAGTTGATTATATATATATATATATATATGTGTGTGTGTGTGTGTGTGTGCGCGCGCGCGCGAGAGTGAGCATTTTAGAATCCACGTTGTTAAAATGGGGAAATTTTTACATTTGTGAACTTGAGAAGTTACACAAATGAAGGAGAAAGTCTAAGTGTAAATTTCATTGTTAATGTTATTATTGTTAATTACTGTGGAGTTGCATCTTGTCACGTAAGTTTATTTTTTAGTAATGACAAAAAATAATACGAGGTATAGAGGGCAAGACTAGAGAATTTCAATGACCAGTTTAATCCACAAATACAATAAACAAATTTTTAAACGTAACAAGTATTTTTTTTGGGGGTGGAACTGTTGTACTGAGGTATTTTTTTCAATAAAGCGAGTCTTTAGTCCATAAAGTACTTTTAGAAAGTTCTTAATCATTGCATTTCAAATCTCTAAACAAATGCCCGTAAATTCTGACAACTTTCATCCAGATAAAAATTTGGACCGATGTAAGTACATCTGCGGCTCTTATTGGGTAAAGGTAACATCCAGGAAGCTCACTTCCCCAATTCAGCGAGTATAAGCGGGGTAAGCGGCCAACTTAACCCAACACAGGAACTAGCAGGCGGACGCGAACCAGAGCCTCACCGCTTAGTGTCCGCCACCGTAACCACTGATCTACCGGCCGCTCTTGCGGCTGTTGTACAGGAATTATATCAGGGTTAAAAACAAAAGACGGTAAAGGAACCAACGGTGCAAAAAGTTAGGCTTTTAAAACTTGAAACTTAACGATACATAATTACAGACAGGTGACCTCAAAATTGAATTATTAAGTTATGTTAATTAGTCATGATATAAATTCGAGTCTTATTTCCATTAAACGTTAGCCTTGTTGTTAATTAACATTTTCCTCTCCAGCGACACCGCAAGGGGAAACACAGAGGGGGTATATAGATTAACGTGAAAGTACAACCCCCTTAAGACAAAACTACTATGACGTTATCCTATACAGCGTTATTGCTCATTTTCTATTTACCACATTTTCAAGATAAGTAAATGACCACTGGCACTCAGTTACGGGATCCATTACAGTAAACTGGTATGTACCACTTACCTAAACTTGTTAGAGCAGATGCAGCTGCCTGGGTATCTCGACACTTGAGTGCAAGTACTAGCTGGTACCTGTGGGAAGTGAGTGCTTCTTTGTAGTTGCCTTTACTGAAGTAGGCACTGCCGAGGTTTCCATGAGCACGGCACTCCCCTGCGATGTCTTCGTGAAACTTAGCGACAGCCAAATCTTGTTGCATGTAGAAAATAGCCTACAAATTATAAATAATATTCGTCACTTTCACGAATTTATACTTTTACTTACTAACAGATACAAATTTTAAGGATGAATTCAATTCTGAATCGAAATGTACTGAAAGGAGAGGATAGGCTAAGCTACAAAAAGGAGAAAATCATTACGTGAGGCACGAATTGTAATTAAAGGAAAATGGGTTGACTTGACTATCCGCTCAGCGACAAATAAATCTGTAATTTCAATCCCTCGTGCCATCTTTGGAGACAACAAAATCATCCTATCCACTCTGAACAAATTCAGTTCATTAAATTGTGAAGACCATTCTTTCCTTCCTACAGCGCCCACTTTATTCTCATACCTCGTGTGACGTCATGAGTAACATTACCTTGTCTAGGCAGTTGATAGCCCAGTAGGCGGAGGAAAGAGCCGAGAACACCGATCCTCGGAG
>JAJOZX010005088.1:142500-150000 GCA_023014485.1 Bathynomus jamesi | reverse complement strand
ACAATATATGTTCGATAATGTTATAATGTTATAATGTTTCAGACCAACAAAGACCCTAGGATCCACTCATGGCTGGTCTACCTAACTGTGTTCGTAATTGTGTATTGTGTATGTCGTCCGTGGTGGCGGAGGGGAACTACAATTTTACGTGGGTTCCGAACCACAAGAACATACGAAATTTATGTAAAACCTGCCTGTACATTGGCAACGACCAATTTTTACAAAACTAAAAAATTTTCAATTTAAACTAAAGATAGAATCTCTGGATCCAGAGGATCATGTCACAATAGACTACTATCCACAAATATGTTACACTCTATATCTATTTATAACCGACATGCAAATATATCAGATCCAAAGAATCCAGTCAATTTCATTACGGTATCCATCAATACCAATACCTTGCCAACCAAAAACAAGTCACGGTCCATATCGATTGCGGACCAAGTCAGAATTTACAACCATATACATTACAATATACATACTTAGGAGGAAAAGTGTAGGTGTGGCTGTAAAGACTGTACAGTAATATAGAAATGTGTGTGCACCCATTTTGGGTCTCCCATTTCAAGGTGTTTGTGGGGCAAGTGAAGATCATGAGTTTTTCAATATCTCACGGTACTATGGGGGGCACCGCTCGGCAGAAGAATCTCTTTAAGTGGGGTGTGTAAGGACAGAGAGTATCCCCTAACTCAAGATGCTGCCTCCCTATATCCCACAACACTTGTGTTGAGCTGTGGGATCTATCACCACAAAGCCTTAATTTTACTACCTTAAACCAGTGGTTCCCAACCTGGGGTCCCCGGACCCCTGGGGGTCCGCGAAGGTAGTACTGGGGGTCCGTGAGCTTTCAATATTTCGAGAGGCTCCAATGGAAATCGTACATTTACCCACGATAAGGGCGCTCAGACTAAAATTTGAAGTTTCCTTGCTCTTGGCTGGAATTATTAATACTTTATTTAATAGGCTGTATTTTAATTGCATACTCTCTTATATGTCCTTTATTTGATAGTGAAAAATGAGAAAACGAGTTAATTATTAGTTAATAAAAACAGTTTGTTTGGTAGACGGAATCTTTCAAAAACATGGGGTCCGTGGGAAAAAAATAAAAATAAAAGGGGTATTTGTGGTGAAAAGGTTGGGAACCACTGCCTTAAACTATACCTAATCGATTTTTAAACATGTTTATAGACGTGCTACTAATTACCTCTACCGGCAAACTATTCCAGCTATTTACTATTTCTATGCGTAAAAAAGTTTTTGGCAACTGCTGTCTCGAACCTTCTACTTGTCAACTTACACCCGTTATTTCTAGTCCTATTATATTGAGATATTTCGAAAAAGCTATCTCTATCTACGTTATCGAACCCATTCATAATTTTGAAAATCTGGATTAGATCACCCCTTAGCCTTCTAGTCTCGAGTGTAGTCAATTTTAACTCCTTAAGCCTATCCGCGTACGACTTTGACCTAAGCGACGGAATCATCTTAGTTGCTCGTCTTTGAACTCTTTCGATTTTGTCTATATCTTTGCGCATATGCGGATTCCAAAATTGGACCGCGTACTCCAAATGGGGTCTAACTAATGATTTATAAAGAGGAATTATAATTTCGCGCGATTTGCACTCAAAATTTCGAGCTATAAACCTAACACTTTGTTCGCCTTATTGACCGCTGCTGTACTTTGTTTCGCTACTTTTAAATCACCAGTGACTATAACTCCTAAATCTTTTTCCTGCTCTACGCTTGTTAAATCTTTCCCTGGCATAATATACGCAAAATTACCGTTACGCGAACGTATATGCAAAATTTTGCACTTATCAACGTTAAATCTCATTTGCCATGTGACTGACCAATCAACGATTTTATTCAGATCTTCCTGGATTTTACCTCTATCTTCGTCATTAATCGCCCTACCACCCAGCTTCGTGTCATCCGCAAACTTTGAAACTGTACTGACTAGGCCGACATCTAAATCGTTAATATATATAAGAAAAAAGCAAGGGGCCCAATACAGAACCCTGAGGAACGCCACTCGCTACATTAGCCCAACACGACTCCGCTCCATGAACGATCACCCTCTGTTTCCTACCTCGCAACCACTCTTCTATCCAATTTATTACTACACCCCTGATTCCATGAGCCTTAGTTTTTTCAATGAGTCTTTTGTGCGGTACGGTGTCAAACGCTTTTTGAAAATCTAAATACACTACATCAACCGCCTGATGACTGTCGTAAACGTCAACCACGCTTTGAAAAAATTCTAAAAGATTAGTTAAGCAAGATTTGTTTCGCCTAAAACCGTGCTGCGTATTTCTAACTAGTTTATGCAATTCTAAGTGTTCGACTATACGATCCCTAATTATTGATTCCAGTAGCTTACCTACAACAGACGTTAAACTGATTGGCCTATAACTTCCCGCCGCACCTTTATCGCCTTTCTTAAAGATAGGTGTTACGTTTGCTAACTTGAAATTATCTGGTGCGCACCCCTCAGAAATAGACGCATTAAAAATCTTTGTTAGCGGCACAACAATGCTATCTTTTAATTCTTTTAGTTGTATGGGATATATGGAATCCGGCCCCGGTGATTTACGCGTTTTCATTTTATCAATATAGCGCATTACCTCCCCTTCACTAACCACAATATTATCCAAAATATTACCATTATCAAAAAGTATTATGTCTATGACCGTAGGGATATTCGTTACTTCTTCTATAGTAAAAACTGACGTAAAAAATTCGTTTAGCAAGGTAGCCATTTCCTTGTTTTCAGAAACTGGGTCTCCGTTAACATTTTTCAACGGCCTCAAGACACTTTTTACTGGATTTCTATTGTTGATGTATTGAAAGAATCGCTTGGGGTTTTCTTTACCGTCACGCGCTATGAAGATTTCAAATTCGCGCTTGGACTTTTTTATTACACTTTTCACTTCACTCCTTAGAGATATGTAGTTGTTTCGTAACCACAAATTGTCTTTATCGCACTTATGTAGCATATAAGCCCTGACTCTACTCTTTATAATGTCTCCTACTCTAGAAGTAAACCACAAGGGCTTGTTGGTTACGTTCGCACGCTTAATTTTGTACGGTACACATTCCTCATTTATAGTCCTAAATACTGTTTCGAACGATTCCCACATTAGTTTTGCTTTGAAGTTCCCCATTACGTTTTCCCAATTGACGTGTGACAATTTATTTCGAAATTTACTAAAGTCTGCGTGCTGGAAGTTAGGAATTTTAGTCGAGTTAGCTGGTTTCGAGTGACTTACTGAGAGGACAAACTCTACCATATTGTGATCGCTATTGCTTAACGGTTCTATTACTTGAAGATCAGTAATTAGCCTATCATCCGTAGTTATTACTAAATCTAAAATACTGTTCAACCTCGTAGGTTCCCCAACCTTTTGAATAAGAAAGCTATCCTCGAGAAAATTAACTAAACGATTACCTTCCGCGTCTCCCTGCATTGTATCGTAATTCACGTTGGCGCAATTAAAGTCACCCATAACTAAAGCCTGCTCATTACCGATTATTCTCTTTAGTTCAGGATATAGCGCTTCGTCCGTATCAGCTGTTTTATTAGGGGGCCTATATATAACTGCAACAAGAAGTTTGAAATCGTTCAATTTAAGTTCTGCTATAGTCGAATCTATCGGTTCTGGAATTGTGTGCTTTACTTCTATAACGTTCGCAATATTATCTTTGATATACAACATAACACCGCCTCCTCGCCTACCTATTCTGTTTTTAACAGAAAGTCTATAACCTTTAATTTGATACTCCCCTACAAAGTCACGAGTTTCAGTGCTAAGCCACGATTCATTTATCACAATTATATCATAGTCTTTACAAGCAATTAAAGAAAAAAATTCGTTTCTTCTATTTCGTAGGCTACGAGCATTTAAGGATAAAACCAATGCTGGGCAACCGCACACCAAATGGGAGGTTCGCACCCGCACTTTAGCCTCTTCCGCACCCGCACTTTAGCCTCTTCCGCACACCTCTCAGTTTTCGCACTTCCGCACAACCGCAACCGCACCCTATTTACATATATGAAGATTTATCGCAAGGAAATATATAAGTTTCCATTAATATATTAATACTTAATATAGTATATACTTTGAAGTTGTAACAAATGTGAAAAATACTTACTTATTTATGTATATGCACTTACATTTATCAATATCTCAATAACTTTACTACCATATTTAACGGGTGTGCGGACCAATCCGCACACCTTCCGCACCCGCACCTCCGCACCTTTTTACCGAGGTGACCGCACACCGCACCTCCACGCACCATATCGAACTTCCGCACAGTGCGAATGTGCGGAGGTTCGGAAGGTGTGCGGAACTTGCCCAGCACTGGATAAAACCTTCAAATTGTTTGTAATTGCGACACCTTCGCGAGCGCAGGGGAAATTTGTGGAATTTACGCCAATGGTGCGCGACTTCTGAAACACCACTGGCTAATGTAGCTTCATTCAATTTAATTATTTTAAGATAGTATGTACAGTTAATGAAAAAGCTATTAATTTTATTATTCGAACATTATCGAACATATATTGTAATTAAACCTCACTTATAAACCATTTCGACTCGTAAACCTCGTAAATCTGAATAAAGCCTATGGTGCGCGATTTCTGAGACACCTTGTATATTACACCGATTTAATAATATTCAGGTGTATAATGATATGTTCCCTACACTGTACACTGAAAAGTTAAATAATAATCAAGATATTTTATATATATATATATATATATATATATATATATATATATATCTCTCTCTCTCTCTCTCTCTCTCTTTTGTAAAGTAAAATGATCTTAAAGCGTAAGATGCCAGAATTTATAAATAAAACTGGAACTAATTACTGTCACTGTAAATTAAATGGATAACAGCCAATATGAATCCTTAACCAGTCCATTCAAACTAATATAAAGTTACCCCCCGTGCCCACGGGGGCAAGGACGGGCATGGGGTGGACAAAAGTGGCCATATCGGTAGGGGGGGGGACGGGAGCCGATATATATATATAATTTTTAAGAGAAAAATAAATAAAAGGTAAACCTACTTTACAAGGATTCGAAAGCCTTGTATTTCAAGTTAAATGACTTTGTACATCTCTCGAGCCGAGATGAAGTACTTGTGATCTTACACACATTACAGAATCACCTAGTAAAGAATGTGTAAAAATTGCTAAGAAGACACAAACGGCAGGTGTGAAGATTTTGCCTCAATAGAACGCGTTTAAGAGAGAGACTCGCTTATTGGAATCAAATAGGTTTTAAAATTTAAGCGAGTTGGTTAGATAAGTGGCTGGAAACAAAGGGTCAAGGAAAAAAAGACACACAGACAGACAGACAGATAGACACTCTTTCGTGGACCTCACCTCTCAGTGGACTTTTCATCGCCGCCTCGACCAACCCCGACAAGAGTTGAACCGACTTCGGATCTATGGCTAAACCGCTGCTGAAGGTGGCGAGGGCGTCTGCATGGCACCCAACGCACTGCAGAGCCACGCCCTGACGGTAGTACGCCTGCGAGAGGAAAAAAAATAAACCTTTAATTTCGACTCCATCACTTCATTTTTCACAAGTGAAAGTAAGTTTTTATTTTTACTCGGATCATTTTGAATCATTTCCTTGCTTTCCTCCATTTACTGACCATTCATACATATACACATGCGCGCATCCCTCTGTAAGTGAAGTACCGGCTTTTTTTTTTTAATCCATATATACTACTCACGCGGTTATCCGTGATTCACTCGACACGTGACTTGAGTTAACCATGATTTACTAATTGTTACATTGTCCATTTATCCGTGATCATGACACCGAGTTAACCATGATTTGGCGAGGTACTTGCATCCACGTCTCACAAAGTTAGAAAAGGGAGGGGTTACAATCTTCTGGAGTGGATGATATTCACGTCTTGTGGCGAGTACAAACTACTTAATTGTATATTATACTGTAATAGAATAATACTGCGTATGGTGGCACGCGAAGTAGTGGCGCCAATCAGTGGTGGCGGGCAGCAGCGGCTGCAAAATCCACCCACCGGCGGAGTATAATGAGTTAACCGTGAAATCGGGTTAGCCCTGATCATAGACCACCCCTCAGTCACGGATAACTGAGTGAGTACTATTTAAAAATCTAATTAACCAAACATGATTTATCCTAGCCTAACCTTAGTGCCGTCGACCGAGAAGGGCATAAATGTTTTGGACGCAGTTGAAGGAGCGATTAGTGTTTTCTGCTAAGTCATTAAATAGCGACGTATTGTACCAGCTAAGCTAATCTAATCTAACCTAACCAAACCTTAACAAACCTAACCTAATCAGGACCAACATATCCTTTCTTCAGACGATAAAAATATTTTAGAATTTTGTAAATAAATTTTTTAATCTTTCGAGGTACTAAAAATGTTACCTCACGAAAACAAATACTCTTCTACATCCGTGAACCGTCACACATTCGACCTCACTTATGACCACTTGCCCGTACATACCCCCGCCTTCCCAAACACACACACACACATTCTATATTCCCACCAATGAATGAGTGTTATAAACTAACTATACACACGAGTCCGCATTGTTTAAGAGAAATACTTTCAGATTTTATAACTGAACAAAAAACCAACAAAAAAAAGATCGATTCAGGTTCATTTTGAGAAGACAAAACTACGACATGAATGTCATATCAATCCAAATTTATTGTGATTTTCCATTTAAATTCGAGATAATAACAACAAAAAACCCACACCAAACTAATAGACTAATAATGATAATAAAACTCTTAATGTGGAACACAAAAATAAATTGAATTCTGTCATAATTTATGAATTCATTTTAAAATTCCTTTTTAGCTAAAAAAAAAAAGAAAGAAATAAATAAAAAAAAAGTCCACAAATTCTAAAATTACAAGTAAAAAAATAACAAAAAAAGTTTTTCGAAAATTGTCAAAACAAATATTTACAAAACGACGACAAAATAATAATAATAATAATAATAATAATAATAATGATAATAATAATAATAATTTTCTACGGAAATTATTATTATTCTTATTATTAATAAGCTCTATGCGTATAAACGCTTCACTGAAGTATTTAATGTACTGTAATGAAGTACAAAAAATGTACAATTTTGTAAAAAACTTCGCCCAGAAATATAAAATTTCTAAAAAGTATAAAAAAATTATTATTGGGTTTTATTTTTGCAGTTTTACTACTTTCCCCAAAAAGAATAAAATATACAAAAAAAAAACTACAGGGTGTTCATAAAGTCAGGCGAGTGAATATGAAGTGTACACGCAAATTCATTCACGTGACTTTATGAACAACCCGTATTTCCCGATGAATATTTTTTCATACTTTTTAAAAAGAAATTCTAGGCGAACTTTTTTCTCCGAAAGTGTATACGCAAGCGTAAAGTTATCCTGTAATAAATGAAAGAGCAATCTATTTATACTACTTTGATAATATTACAAAG